>PVIW01002202.1:0-233901 GCA_004026585.1 Noctilio leporinus
ATTCAAAATGGAAGGTGAAATAAGGAGTTTCCCAGACAAAAGAAGTCTAAAAGAATACATCTCCACCAAACCAGCATTGCAAGAGATGCTAAAGGGTCTGCTTTAAGAAGATGAAGAAACAGACAGATAGGAACACAGGTACAAAGGAAAAAATAGATAATGAATAAGTACCTATCAATAATAATCTTAAAGGTAAATGCATTAAATGTACCAATCAAAGTTGGATAAGAACCAACTTTAACTTAAGAATGCTTTAGAATGATCTTGTTATAAATAGATTTTACTAAATAAGGTATAATTTTGTATATTGTACCTGCATTACTGCAGGTTAATTTTTCTTAGATTGGAATTTCACAATATGGGAAAATCATGTTCTGATAACTCAGAAAAATCGAATGCAGTTAAGGAAAAAGAAAAAAGTAAGAAAATGTGGATGTATATTACATAGAAGACATGCTATCTTTCTTATTCACTGTTACAAAATATGTGCTTATTTGTGGGTATGTAATATGTATATTTTGTTAGCAATTTATGTTTTAAAGAGCAACCAAGTGGTCATGGGTGTGTTATGAAATCAGTCAATCTTTAGGTTAGAAAAGATTCTGAGAATGAAGACCAATTTGGATGGAAGTTGCAAACTACTAAACTATGTGATTTGTGTACATAGATAATATATATTTTCATATTAGCATATAAATTAGATGAGATTCCTTTCAAATAGATTGTGGAAATACACATTTCCAGTTATGAAGGCCCCCAAACTGGGGATGTTTGGGAAAAGGAATTAATGCTATAGTAAACTTTATTACTGAAATGTGAACATACCTAATCTCTACCTCAACAGACTCTTAAAATAGTTCAGGGATTAGTTTAGGACCACACAGAAAGTCAACCACAAGTTCAAAAAATAGCTAGAATATCATTATACAAAATTATTTAAGTCCTAGGGATTTTTTTGTTTTACCTCAACTTAGTAGACATAATAATTTCTACTCTGGGGACCGGCTGAGCACTGCAAGTGTCATTATTTCTGAAGGCTTCAACTTGTAAAACATATGTAAAGGTAAAACAGAGGGTACTGAAAGAAGTAAGACTTGCACACAGCCTAAATAAATAAATAAATAAATAAATCTACTATTTAAGATGGAAAATGAATAAGTTGTAGTTCCAGTGGCTTAAAATAAAGTTGAGTTATATTATTTGAGGGGGGAGGATCTGACTCAAAAATCAAATTCCTTTTTTACTATGGGTTTGGCACTGTCTCTAGGACAACTTTCACAAAAGTGAGTCCTGCAATACACCATTTTTGTGATATATTTCACAAAAATAGCATTCCATAGTAAAATCAGTATTAAAGAAGAAAAACTGCTTAATCTTGCTACAATATATCTAAAATACAATCATTTAACTGTAATAATTATGTAAGCTATTGGCACAATTTAAAATTTTTGTAATAACTCTTCAAAGTCTAGTATGTACTTTAAATATGTGTAAAAATAACGTATGCTAATAAATGTATTTTTGCATGTAAAATTAAAAAAGTGATGTCTTTGTGATATGACTGTTGGATTGCTGTGCCAAAAAAAAAAAAAAAAAAGTCTGTTCCCTTTTGCTCCATATCTCATAGTCCTGTAACAATTACACAATGTTTTTCACAATTCTCTAATAATCTATGCCTTTCCCTATCTCCATGCATTTTCATTCCTTTCTCAGTTCTTTAAGCTACATTATATGTTACCTCTTTTGTTTGAAAATTTCTCTCACAGCAAAGAAGTAAATTCACATTCCTATTCAATATGCTGTCCTCTTGGCCCTCTCTCAATCATGATAGCACTCACAATGCTGTCCTAATTACTTTTTTTATATAACATTTTTCTACTATGGGTAAATCCATGGCTATAAGAACTTAGCTATTCTTCATTCTTCATGCCATCAGAATCTAGTAAAGTATCTAACACATAGTAGGTGGTCAACAATATTGGCTAAATAAAAGAATAATGGACTATATGGCAGGGACTACTAGCCTCAAGTTGGGAAAAAATCAGAAAAATGAGATTCAGAGTTTAAAATAACTTGCCCCTATCCAGCTAACTAATCAATAAGAAAGCTTAACATTCAAACTTAGGTTTTCTTACTCAAAGGCTAATGCTCATTTCCCAAATCAACTCACATGAATTTCCATGTCAAATCCTTGAATATTTAAACTAATTGATATGCTTGGAGTTTTAACTAGATTTTTAAAAAGAAAAAGGCATACACGTTCACACAAGCAGAACTGTAGTGAACCACAAATACAAACAAGTACATAAAACAATTATATTTGTGTACACAGCACATTCACAAAAGATTTAGGTAGAACAAAATATATTAAAACAATTCTTTTTTTTAAAGATTTTGTTATTTTTGGAGAGAGGGGAAAGGGGAAAGGGAAAAGGCAGAGACGGAGATAGACATCAACGTATGGTTGCCTTTCGCCTGCCTCCAGCTCTGGAGCTGGCTGGAGACCTGGCTTGCAACCTGGTTATGTGCCCTGACTGGGAATTGAATTAGCAACCTTTGGGTTCACAGGCTGGCACCTTAAACACTGTGCTACTAGCCAAGGCTTAAAATGTTCTTAACTTTGAAAAACTCATGCTCTTCTTCACAAATCTACCATGCATGTGACTATCAAAGATGGATAATTGGATTTCATGAATTAGGTCTGAAACAATATTTGATGCAAGTAGATTTCAGCCTGATAAAAGAATGTGCCCCATGGTGTTTGTGGTACTAAGAGGGTGATTAATGCAACCTTCTAACTGTATATTATTTTAGTCAGGCAAAAGAACAATGTGACTAGAAAACAAATCAATTATTTCAGGTTATTTGAGATCATTTTAAGTGCTCATAACCAGAGAAATAGCAGACAAACCTCATGTCCATATTATAAACTGATTAGCCATATATCCCATTTCACGACTGATTCCAGCTGTGTCTACAAACTTGGCCAATGCGCAATTCCAAGAAATATTTCCACCTATCAACACTCTCCTTTTCAATGTTAAGGCTATTAGCAGAGATAAAAAATATCAGTTATTCTATTTATACCAGAGTTGAGGTAAAACATTCTATGTTTGACAAAGATAGAAGGTAATTTTTTAAAGGAACTGTTCTATCCTATTTGTAAAGACATGATATTTTTTGTCATTGGGTTTTTTTTTTCTACCAAAACCTATGACATTGCTTATTTTGGGAATGTGAGTTCAGACTACCTGGAGCATTGGTCTGATGCACTGTAGCCACATGTGTGCTACTGCCTTTCACTCTTCTTAACCATTCTTTTTCTGTTCTAATTTTTAAAAACATTATGTAATTTGCTGTCAATTTATGCAGAATTGTTGACGTACAATGTCATTTTGGTCAAAATTTGATTGCATAAATTCAAAAACTCTAACCTGAAAACATTCAATTTCCCAAATTACTATATTTATATAGTAATAGTTCTTAGGATATTTTTCTTTTTACCAGCTGTAACTGCAACCAGAATTTATGGTTTGGGATCTTTTAAAATCCAAATGCAACAACTTAGTGCTTAAAGCCTGGAGGTTTTCCATACTGTCACAGAAACCCTCAGTGTACACAAACATAAAGGGTGGGGGCTTTGCATTTCATTCTGTTTCCTCCCCTGAGATGGTTTTCAACACAATATTTAATAAAATATACTCTTACACTCTCAGCAAACCCTACTGGCAAATGTTGGCTATGAGAGAACAGAGTATGTACTATATGGCCCATTGATACAACATGGATTCACTTTTCTATCACGTTCATCTTTATCATGATACACACATTAAAAAAACAAAATACAGAATTTTCTCCTTGGATTCATCTTGTAAATTCATACAGTACCCATGAATTGTGCAAGAAAAGAAAAGTGAAATCTGCTTTGTATATATGTGTATGTTCTGAGCTATGAGTTTGGGTGAACTACCTCCTTTGAAGTAACAGGGTTTCCTAGAGGTGGAAATAGTACAAATTTTGATTCAGTCAAAACATTCTTAGCTCCTTGGCAGCTGGAAAAAAATAGGTTTAATGGCTTATTTCTCAACTCACTGAAGAGAGTTTATATTTGCATCCACATGCTTAATGGTCAATTAAGGAGCCATTCCATAGGCTGCAATAGGCTGGGTTTCTATTCAAAACTCTCCTGGGCTTATTCAACAACAAAATAAATGGAAGCGTGTTTCTCATTGAAGATCCCCCCCCCTCCCCGCACTCTCTCTCTTTACCTTAAATGTATACAATTTTTATTTGTCAGTGATACCTTAATAACATTAGACAAAATGATGTTTATATCTTTTTTTAAATAAGTAAAATCTCTAGATCTGTTTTCCAGCTGCATTAGCAGCAGGACTTCCCAATTAGTGGGGAAAAAAAGAGTCTTAGATTGACTTCTAAGTCATACATTTAATGACCTGTAAACACCCACACACACACACACACTGGCCTTGTCCACCTGGACTCATAATTTTCTGTTCCCCAAGTCAACTTACCCACAATACAGTGGACTTTACCCATGTTGGTAACCCCCATGCAGATGATCAGAACCCCTACCACAGTGGCAGGCCTCATGTCTGGAATGGGGGAGGGGGAGGTTTGGAGAGCACACCTACAGAATATGTAGCACAGGCTATGTGGTCTGTATGGCCTTCTCCAACAGAACCAACGACGGTTGACCGGCCAATGCACATACATCATTGCACATATGATAATTGTGAGTAATGTTAGATAAGGTTGGTCAGCTTCAACATCTTCCAGTGGTTTTCTTCTTATTTGGAACACAGTACCATATAAAAGCCTCTGTATGTGTATGCTGCATCCTGTCAGGTGGGCCAATTCATTACCAAAAAACTGAGAGGACTGAAGTAGAAATTGTATTCCTCAAAAATTTCTCTATATTAAATTTCATCCTAAAAATACTTTCAAATGACTGACTATTCTGTGAAAGATATGATAAAAGTTGCTTCAAGGAATGCTCAAATGTGACACTAGTTCCTGTGTCCTTATCTCAATGAGGAAGGCAAAACTAGTTCACAGATAAAATACAAGGTGGTAAGTGATATCTGCTTAGGTGAAGTAAAAACAACTGCTGTGAAATTTAGTGACCAAGGACAGATTGCATTTATTTGAGTAAATAAGAAAAGGCTTTCTGAAATATATGCATGTAAGATGGGCTTAAGAGAAAGAAGATTTGCATAGGTTGATCCAGGGGGTGATTTTCTAGATAGAGGGAAAACAAGAATAATTCATGACCAAGGAAGGCACAAGCCTGGAGAGCATTACATAATTTGAACACTTTGGGAACTTAACATGCTCTTAACATATTTTGGGGGTCATGCTGAAGACAGCCTTGAAAGTTCTAAAGGATTTTAAAAATACTTCTGGAGGACTCAAAGAGGTCTTCAGTGGAGAGTTGATTCTTGTTTATTTTACTAGTAAATAAGAGCAAAGAACTTAGAATTATTCCATAGTTTAAGTTACAATCTTTGGAAGGGTTCATTAATATGAGGCACCTATACAGAGGGTAAATTAGCAGCTAATTAGGACTTTTTATAGTAATAGAAGCAAAGGATAACCTGGGTTCCACATTTATCCCACCTCCATTTGACAATAACAGTAAGAATTATAACAACTACACATTGAGTACAGCACTTACTATGTAACTGTGTTTTACTTACTTCTTACAACTGCCCTATTATTTTATAGATGAAGTAAATAACACTCCAAATCTATGTTGAATACCTAAGAAGCCACGTTAAACTGACTCCATGCATTTGACCATTGATCTCTCCTGCCTCTCATTTCTACATCAGACAACTCTTCTTCCCCCACTGTTGGCCAGAGTCTTACAAGGACCTCACCTGCCTGCTTCCTCCTGACACCAGCCCATCTGCAGGTGGTCAAGTCCATGGGTATGCTACTACTCCCCAAGTCCATGTCTTAGACTACCTGAGAGAGTGGACCACATACCAACATGGGTACAGCAAGGGCTCTGGGGATACATGCAAGGTTCAAATGTTGTCCATGCCATGTATCAAGTGTATGTTTGAGGGAAAATTGCCCTGTGCTTCTAGGTTTACCTATAAAACTGGATTATATAGTTGCCATCTTACAGGTTTGTTTTGATGATAAAACAAGGCATACATGTAGAGCATTTAAATTTTTACCTGGCAAATGGCAACTACTCAATAAATGTTAACTATTACTTTTTCAACCAAATACAAATCTCAGTCCCACGGTGCTACAACAGGGAAACTGGAACAAATATGCAGGGAATATGGATTTCTTTGGCGGGGGGACACCATGGTTCTCCTGTTTGTATCTCCCTTTCTCTTTCTACTCCGTTATTTCTAAGCAAGCACAGTGTGATAACATAAATAACCTTCAAAAAAATCCAAAGAGTGTCAAAGGGAAAGTATCTAATAATATGAGTCTTATTCAGTCCCCTAGCCAGGAGATTATAGATAATTTTCAGAATACAAAACAAAGTGCCGTTGTAATTACAAAAAAAGAAAGAACACAACTATCTTTTAAAAACCATTTTCACATCATGGAAAAGTTCCATCTGTTCTTTTTAAAATGGCAGAAATAACCTTGTTTTGCAGACACTCAGCTTTGTGTTAACTAGTTAAGAAGCACAGGATGATGTCAACAAGGTAAATAAATGGAGGAGGAAGAGTAGACTGAGGGCTAGTCTGGCAGCTGGCTGCTCAGGTACTCTTATTTCAGATAACCATTAAATTTTCTTCTTTCAATAACATTTGTAATTTTTGGATTACAGTTACAGATCAGAAGTCCATTTTAATCTTTCCTTATGTTCCAAAAGTCCCTTGGGAGGGAGCTCTCATAACTTTAAAATACTCTGTACTATGTAAAGTAAGCTGACTATGCCTCTTTCTGCTCACATCTGCTCCAGCCCTGCCTTTCCTCTGTCCAGTGTTGTAGGAACCCATATTTCCTAGGCTCCCTTGTCCCTGGAGCAGAGCCAGCTGGGCCAATGGGAGGCACCAATGGAAGACTGGGGGGCAGGCTAAGCAGTGGCGCCAGGGTGTTTCCTTCCTCCTGTCCACCCCCAGCAATATTGCAGGCATCAACTGAGTCTCCTCCCTGGTTCCAGCTCCCAGCAAACAGCCCCTCAACTCTGTGGTTCCAGCCGCACGCACAGTCCCAGCTTCTGGGCTCTATAATACCACTTCCGCTGTGTCGCTCTAGCCCCAAGGGTCTGCTAGTCTGTGGCTAGTCTCTAGGTTTGCTGACCAACTCCTGCTAGGCTCCTTGACCCTTACAATACCGGTGTAGTGTCCAGTATCAAATTCCCTATGTTGAAATATTCATATTGGCTTCCATGTTATCTAACTGACAACACTATGTAACCCTTTAACCCACGTGGTGATCAGGGTTTTCCCTGCCACAGTGTGAAGCAGGCACTCAGCTTTCCAATATCTCCACCCTTTGATTCTACATCCACATCCTGGGTGCTCCTATTCAGAGTCCCAGCAGCTTCAGAGCACATCACAAGCTGATACCCCTCTTCTTCCTTTCTCAGATGGTTCCAGCTCAAAATGTACCTTGGCAACTCATCAGAAAGTTAACCCATTATCTTAATATCTGACATCTTTGTATAGAACTCTTCCTAGGGCTATTTACTTAAAATCACCATTTTCCCCCAAAGCAAGAACCCTCCAGCATAGCTTATGCTTTTTCAATAGAAATTTTGCTATATTAGTTTCCCTTGCTCCAAATGTTATGGTAGAATTTAAAACCATCCTCATCATTGTTTTTGTAAACAATGAGTTACTACTAATAATTAATCTTTAATACAATTCCTGAATTTTTCTTTTTTCATCACTGCCACCCTCAGGCCCCGATCACCTTTACCAGGATGATTTTGTGAGGCTCACCTGGGCTTGTGGATCTGCTTCTAACTTTGGCCATCTCTTATCAATCTAATGTATAGTTTAATTGGTGTTAACACCATCTTCATAGCTAGTTCTTGATCATACGCTTCAATTTTTCTCCTCATATTGCTTAAAACAGTTCAAATTTAGCTTGGCTTTCAAGACCCCCATGATTAGTCAAAATATACATTCCCAACAGTAGTTCTTTCCTTTCCCAATATATAACACCTCTTCTCTGGTCATTCTGAATCTCTCAAATTAGACTGTTTATGACTTGCTTTTCTGGACTCTGATCCCCAAGGCAAACAACTGTCATACTGTTATTTTTTAATTCTCATCACTTCCATCCCTTCCCTGACTATTTAAGAATTCTAAAGATTGTTGTAGTGTTCTGTAGCTCTCTGTACATTCGGAATCTGGTCTTTCCTGTCTTGAATTTGGGGGTTCCTTAGAGAATGAATCAGGCCTAATGAAGGAGGCATGCATGGAAACGGTTGAATTTAAATTAGAGGTTCTTTGGACCAGGAGATTGTTATCCCATAGAAAACTAGATCCCTTGGGAGAAACAACTCTGATTTATACATTTCCCATGAGCTGCTTTAGAAATAAGAGGACCTTAGAGCTGAAATGAGGCTAGGTTAAATTTTGGTTGTGTTTGCTCAGACTGCCTTATGATAATGCAACTGCTCTGATATTTAAAACCATTAAAATATTGGGCTTTGGTGCTACTGATATGTGTAAGAAATTTCCAAGGACAAGTAAGCCAGCTGTTGATATTTATGTGACCAATATAACATGATCAAAAGAGAAAATATGTACTTGAACAGTTTAACATTATCCATAAATACTCTACTAATTCATCACTGCTAATGAGAGCTTCCAAAACAGTTTCTAAATCTTCTGCTGAACATCTGTGCTAAATGTGGGCGGTTATGAGAGTACCAAATACATTTAGTTCTCCCTAATTTACTGTCATAAGCTAAAAGTTATAACACAATTCATTTATTAAAAATAACTAAAGGTGCTGAAAGTGTAGAACATAACTATATGAAGAAATATATTTGTATTAGTCTTTTTTTTTTTAAATTCAGTATTTTAAGTATTAGTGTAAAATAGTTTAGATGACAAAAAAAAATCATAGAGATCCTTATAGATGAGTGAAAACCTCTAATCATTTGCCTGTAATCCATGGCACCTAAGGATGACACTGCCACTTTGTTTTTTCAGGTGAAGTCACTCCTTGGCATTCATCATTTTGTCAACTCAAGCTACCTGCTCCTTTATTTCCCATTCCTAAGCCAGGAAAAACATCTAGAGCACTGAAGGGAAATAAGAATAAAGCAGCTGGATCTTTTACTTGGCTTATGAGCTCAAAACTGAACAATCACAAACTTCTAGGGTTTTACAGATGACTTCAAAACACACCACCCCAAAATCACTGGCTTCTCCACTGTCTCTGTGAATTCCTTCAACCCTACTGGAGGGCACAAAAGATGAGAATGATAAAAGTAGCCAATATAATGACCTTGATACTGCATGATGCAGAAGGTTAGTAGAGAAGACTCTGAAAAATTCAAGATCCTCAATTCCTACTGAATATTGATAACTACAATATTCAACGCTATATTGTATTCATTCAGTCATTGAAATGACTACAAGTGTTGGGTTAAACTCTTGGAACTTGATAATTATATAACAGAAAATCACCAACTCTATGAAATAAAAAAAATAAAAGAGGGGAGGAATTCTAGGAATCACATATACATGTATAAAAAATGTACATTACATATCTAGATAATATAAGGCAAAATAATAATTTTTATACAATTACCAAATACTTAAGGCCTAAGAATTTCCCTGACTTTTGTTACCTAGATAAGCTTTGATACTTCATTCTATTTTGCAATATTTAAATTACACTTTGGCTTTAATAAAATGATGGAGAGGATGAAGATAGAGGTAATTATTAACATGCCCTAAATTAATGAATGCCAGCCAACAAGCTCTATGAAAAAAGTTTCCTATTTTCTTTCTTAAAAGGGTATTGATTTAATTTTAATTTTTAATGTATGCCAAAGGGAATGATGGCCAATTCTAAGAGAATAAATATTTTAAAAATCACCTGAGTAAAATTCGTGACATGATTAAAACATTTTTTTAAATTTTATTGTTGCTGTATTACATCCATCCCCTTTTTGCTCCCCTCTGTCCCCCCACCCACCCACCCATTCCCCCCAAAGTCAATCCCACCTGTTGTCCATGTCCATGGTTCCTTTATACTAGGTTCTTGTCTAAGCTGCTCCCCTTCTTTGCCTCTACCTCTCCCTCCCCCCTACCCAGTTCCCCTGACCACTGAAGGCCTATTCCTTGTATTCACATGCTTGGTTCTGTTTTGCTTGTTGTTAGGATTAAAACATATTTTTAAATGCTGAAAATGAAAACAGTAAAAGAACTAGCCTGAACAGATATTAAAATATTACAAAGCTAGCTGTTGAACTAATAAAGGAACACATAGACAAATCACTAAAATAGGATAAAAAATGCAAAGATAAGCAATTAAGACTTTAACATATGATAGGATAACACTTTAATTCAGTAAGGAAAAAATGAGTTACTCAGTAAAATATGTTGAGCTCAAGAGTTGGTTATGAAGTGTTGGGGAGGGGTGTCTAGATTGCTATACTGTACTCATTTCAAATGCCTACAGGGGGAGTAAAAGATTTAAGTCATAAAAGTATTTGAAGAAAACAGATGTGAACCTAATTATTTTTCTTGATGATAGAAATAACTTAAGCTTTACAAAATGTAGAAACAACAACAACAACAAAAACACCACTAATAAATTTGACTATTTTAAAATGTAGAACTTTTCTACTATAAGATGATAATTTTCTTTTTAAAAAAGGAAAAACAGCATAAATGCAACATACATGAAAGACCTCAATTCTACCTGATCTAAATATCTGAATCTATATGTACCTATATATTTATAGAACAAATAATACCTAATATCTAGAAAATATAAAAGCTATGAATTTACCCTGCTTAACCCCTGATCTGTCATCATCCCGAAGTGCCCATTATAACTTCCAAGACTGGTGGATTCGGCTGAAAGTGTTTTGCCTATGCGTGTAACTTACTGTCCCAAGGAACAGAACATGAGTCAATGGGAATCCCAGCTGGGCAGGAAGGAAGGAAGAAAACATCAATTCTACAACAGCAGAGTATAGAAAAGAGAAAGTGGGAAGAATCATATAAACCATCTTAGCTCTTCCCTCCTGAACTAAAGCCATATCCAAAGAAGTTTGTGCCTCACTCTAAATTAGTTAGAAACTCTGAAAAATAAACTCAAAATGACTACCTGAAGTGGTTAGGGAAAAGAAAAAGGCAAGTGAGTTAATACTACCAGGCTTCCCTTGGCTTTTTTGAGTGAGAAAAGCTTCCAAAGCTGACAAATGGAGGAACTAAGGCAGAGCAACAATGGGGGAGGGGGGCAAGACTCAATAAAGCAGCCAACCTGGGCCATGGGCCCTGAGCAAGTCAAGAGACCACCTTAAGCTTCAGCAGAAGATTATACCAGGCAGTCAAATAACCAGACAGACAATAAGCTTACAAAGAATCACTCAAACATTTTTGTACTTTTCATAAATTGCCCTCACACTGTATGGAATCCCATAAGTAACCTTCCCTACCTACACACAAACATAATTAGATATCACCTTAGCAAAGGAGCAGGGTGAAGGATAGTGTGTCTTCAAGTTTGATCATTTACTTGATATTGAGTTATCTAAAGCATGTTGATTTAAACTTGACCTGAGATACAATCATTGACAATTTTAAGTTCCTTCTCTCCACAAATTCAACCAAACTCCTCCCCCTAGGAGGAGTTTGCTCATGAGAAACAGTGGACAAGTTACAGAATATTAATAAGCTAAATTTCCTTTCTTTGCCTAATACTAAGGGAATTTATGATTCACCTACATATATAAAAAATCTTTTAAAGCAATAAAAATGGACAAAGAACATAAGTAACTTACAAAAGAAGAAACTAAAAGTCTACCATGACACCAAGAATGAGATGCAGTGTAAACTGGATTCTGGGTGATGCTGTGTCATGTAAGTTTATCCATCTTAACTAAGGTGCCACTCTACTGAGGGATGGTGATAGTGGGGGACAGTGGAGCAAGGCTATGTAGGAAATCTCTTCCTCTAAACTTCCTCTCAATTTTTCTGTGAACCTAAAACTGCTCAAAACTATATACTTAAAAACTTAACATAAAAACATTCAACTTCACTAACAATTAATAAAGGAATATACATTTAAGCAACATGGATTTTTAATTCATCAAACTAGTAAACATTTAGTTTTTGAAATGCTTTCTGTTGAGGAAGGTGAAGAGTTGCTGACTCTGGTATAAACTATTTAGTGTTCCTGGAGGCAAGTTAGCAATTTATTTGAAAAGCTTTCCTTTCCATGTGTTTGTCCCAGAAAATGATTAGGGAGCCATGTGACCAGCTACCCATAAGGCCTTTTTTACCATCATTTATAACATTGAAAACATGGAAGCAAGACATGTCATCATGCTACAGACATTCTGAAGCAGAAATGTTATTACACCACTATCTAGTCAATGTGCAGAGGAATGAATGATAATTAGCCATATTCAGCATGGTAAGGCGTTTTTGATGGATGAAGCCAAATAGAGAATCTTGAGCTAATGCCTAATCCGGTCACTTGAGGGTACTTGGGAGTGGACCTTGAGAAAAAAAATAAACGCATATAGGCCAAAAACTGATTACTGAGAACTCTAACCATGGGGCTTAGTTTGGGAGAAGTGTGTGTCCATAGCTGAACACCCAGGAGGAAAGGCACCTCCTCTCCTGTTCATTGCTATGGAGAGTGGCATTAGTGAAGCAAATTAGGCATGCTGAAGGTTATCCAGATTTTGCATCAAGGTGAGGTATACCAGGGATTCCTCTGGCTTAAGTCAAAGGCTAAGAATCCTTGGCCATATCATATAAAACACTAGGGGGTAAGGGGAGATCAGGGTTCCAAAAGTATGGGCACATGGCAGATTGGAAGTATCATAACTAATATTGGAGAAAACATGGCCTCACTTTGATATCATAGACTAGTCCATTTTAAAGACAGGTGTTTATGTGTATATTACTGCTTGTTATTTGGATGGAGTGTAGGGGTTGGAAGGGAAGTGGTCTATTATGTATAAAAACCCATGTAAAAGAATAAATACCAATATATTAAGCATAGTTGTTGTTGGATGCAGAGGATTCTTATTATTTTAAATGTTCTTTTGTCTATATTTTATGATACCAAGTATTGAGTTTTCATCAAAAATGCAACATTACTATAAAAATCTTAACTGAAATTCTACTTAATGTTGATTTTATGGATATTTAACTTTTTCCTATGATATATAATAAGCAGGTACTTTGTCACTCATGCCTTATCCAAAATGAATACATTTTCATATGTCCTTTAACAAGATTCAAAATTGGAAAGATCTTTTATTCTTCAGCTTAGATAAGGATCTCCATTCAATGAATATGGCAGAGAAAATTCACAAAATTTTCTATAAAATAAATAGACTCAGGGATGAGACAGAAAATATTGCTCAGGTCATTAAAGTTTTATCATTTGGAACATGTGCTATACTGCCAAACTGGTGACAAAATACAAAGATCAAGTCACATTCATGAGACAGTGCTATTTAAATGTCGGGCTGCAAATGACCTATAGTTAGTTTCTCAAGACGTTAAGTTGTTGGCACATGACCAAGTTCTGACACATGCGAAGTAATGAATGTAAATGAGAAAACTTTTATTCATAACACAATTTAGTTACAAGCCTTTTCTTTTATGCATTCTCCAAGAAAAATGTGAAAGCAGGATTAACATTCATTTATCAACTATAAATATAGTGAACTGTTAACAGCAAGTTTTCTCTGCAATGCCTAATGGGGAAAGAAAACACGTTCATGATCTCAATGAAGACATTCTTTAATTTCCTCATTACTGTATAATTTACAAGATTTGGTGTAGCTTATAATTTCACTGCACTGGGAGCTGGTTAGTAGAATCCCTAGGAATTAGTGGTACACTCAAAATAACTATAGTGAAATAATCCTCAGATGAAATTACACAATTAGGACATTTTACAACCAGAAACACTTGAAAGAAGTAACCCACATCTGTCATTTTACAGTCAGAGGAAGAACTGGAGACCCAGATAGATCAAGGGTCAAAAGCTAATGATAAGCAATGCCAAAACCAGAAAGCAGACCTTTTGTTTCTGAACTAGTACATAATTTTTAAGCCTTAAAAAGTGTGCAAGGAGAACAACATCTTAACCTAGTTTCAATTTATTTTGCAGTCAAAGGCATTAGGAACCATTCTTCATCCCCCTCATGATTTCACTATAAAACTGTTTTTTCCAAATAAAGTTCCTTGTATATATTTTTATCCATTGGTTCATTTAATAATTTGGGTTCACTCAAGTGCCAGGCATTATTTTGACTGTATGTTTAAGCATACAGTGGGTCAGGATTCTCCAGAGAAACAGAACCAACAGGGTATCTACACATCTGTTTCAAGGAATTGGTTTACACAATTATGGAGGCTTGGCAAGTCCTAAACGTGACAGAGCAGGCCAGCAGGCTGCCATCTCAGGAAAGGGTGGTGATTCTGGTCCACAGGCAGCTGTATGGCAGAATTCCTTCTACCTTGGGGAGGTCAATTTTTGTTCTTTTAATGCCTTCAACTGATTGGATGAGACCCACCCATTGATTTAAGTGTTAATCTTATCTAGACAATACCTTCACAGAATCATTCAGAATGTTTGACCAAATATCTGGGTACAATGGTCCAATCAGCTTAACACATTAAGTTAACCATTATAAGCAAGACCATAAGTTAGGTCAGTAGCTGTCTTCAAACTGAAGTCAGGTTTGGCTTTAAACCACAAGAACAAGTTTCTGATTCCTTTATCAATGATGATGACTAAATGGGCAAGTAATTGGTAGGCTCATTCTATTGAACGCACTAACACCTAAGAGAATTATTGAGTTACTTTCATAGACACAGCAGCATCCTAAAGAGCTGTCACTGTTCTTTAACATGTCTTGCCATAAACTCTGGTAATATCCAGACACCCATGGAAATTGGCATGTGCATTAACACCATTCAAATGCCCCCATTCTAAGCAACGGAGGAAAATTATAATCCAGTAGACCTGTATAAAGCACCTTCTTAATGGCAGGTAAAGTGACACAGGGACCTCTTACTCCCCTAACCAGAGCTAATACTTGAGTGGAAATTATGTCTAATCCACAACACCTGAATGCATGGCTGCTTGGTGCCCACTAGGCCATTCCAGTCTAGAAAGCACCTGCAGTTCTGATGATGGACTATTATTACAGAGGAAGAAGAAACATATTTGTGTTTCTCTCCTGCCTCCATCCACATAAAGAACAGACTGGGATGCTAACCTGAAATGCAACTATTACAGTACATCAGTACTGTACATTTACTGTACATTTCTTCAGAAGGGGTACCTATATGCAAAATTTGAATTGCTCATCTCTGTAAACTTTTAGCCTATTGAAATAAAAATTCAACTTTAATTCTCAAGTAATAAGTTATATTCATCTCTAGAATATGACTTTACTAAATATAAACCACATACCAAATAATATATATCAAGATGTTTCTAGACTCTTAAAAATGCTAATGAAACACAGATCACTGTCTGGTTTCCTACACTATTAGGGGTAATCTTTCCCCTTATCTTTGAAGAGCACAGCAGGCTGTCCAGTTGAATATACTCCCTCAAGCAACATAAAAGCATCATTATTCCCACTAAATTCTAAAGTTTATCAGAACAAAGAGAGCTTAAGTGTCATATGATCACTTTGAGCATTAGCAGTATAATAAAACAATAATTAATCCTTCAAAATGACTTGTGGAAATAGCTTATATTTCTTGATGATCTCCATTCATGAATAAAAAGAGAGTTTATGTTAACTAGATGTTTTTAATGCAAAATATATTAAGATTAATAGTCTGATCTGTAGAAAACATTGAAACAGGAAAAATTCCTAAATTTGTGTAAAATTTTGAATTTTCAAATATAAGTTGGTGATTCTGGGAAAAATACTTATTTCTAGTAGATAATTTTTTATATTTGAAAGAAAAGTTGAAGTCTTTCAATTTTGCCAGAAACAAGTTCATAAATTCAGTTGTAATGCACCAAATGGGCATAATGTTTTTGTTATGATTTATTGTTTTTGGCATAAATATGCACTTAAAAATTTTCTTTAATTTTTCATAAAATATTATGGCACATGTTCTCAAAAATATTTTAATATTTTTCCTTTTATTCTTGAAAATTTAATCAGGACCATCTTAAATTAATATTTGCTATTTTAAATTTGAATGAAGAAAATAACAGGCTTCTAAGAAGATTTAAGCTTTGTTCATATAAATCCAATAAAAGAAGGAAGCCTATTTGCACAGAGGTCTCCTTTAAAGGTTTTGGAAGTGTTCAATTACTGACCAAAATATCAACTATTACACTTCAGATTCAGAAGTAAAAAAAAAATACTGTATTAAGCATTATAAAGGATTCTTCTTGCTTAAATAATAATGTGTAAACAAAAAAAGTCTGAATACACTTTTTTATTTAAAACTGATTTTTCAATTCTCATCTTAAAAATGATTGTGATCATTTTTTCTCTTTTGAGATCTATATAAATTGAGCTAGACTAAAACTACTTGAGCTAATGTTAAATTAAGAAAAATTGCCATAAAGTTTTTTCTTTGTAATATTTATAATAAATACATATAACAAAAAACATATAACAAGTTAAATGAGGAATAATCTGAGATATAACTACAAGTTCTGATGTGCAAGATTTGGCATTAACATCACCTGAGTAGTTGTAAAACAAAAGTTAAGACTTATCTCTGTGTCTTAAAAGTGGGACTGAAGAATCATCCTAGAAATGAAAATACCAGGTGCCTAATCTAGACATTATCATGCTCTCATGTCTTTCCCATCTAGCCCTCTGAAAAATATTTTAAATGCACTTAAATATGCTTAAGTCTTTCATTCTTAAAACATACACCCACCCCTCACAGTGACAATCCTCTTCAATTATTGTCTCTTATGGCCAAATTATTTGTTTCTAAATCCAAGAAAACATTTTAGTGATTATTTGATTTGATTTCTCATCAAATTTCTCACCACTGCTGATCACTTCCTTCTGCTGAACTACTGGACTTTCAAGACCACATATTTTATTGCATTATCCCATCTAGCCTGTTATTGATCAGGCTCACTGATGTACTTCCATGGCTCATGTATGCATTTGAAATCCTGAAGTACTTCATTATCTTCCCTTCTCTTTTTACACTCTTAGTCATTGTTTTTCATCATATATGCTGATCACTTCCAAATAATACCTCGAGAATATTACCTCTGCTCTGTTCTGCATCCAATTGCCTGATCTCAATTTCCAATATAAGCCTCACAGGAATCTCAAGTCAGAAAGTCTCAAAAGATCATGTCTCTATAAGTAATTAGGCTCTTCCTCTAATATTTGGCTCTCTCAAGGCAATATAAAAGCACAAACTTTTGTTGGTGTTTGTGTACTCCTAAGGTACGATAGATACTTCCTACAGTGCAGCCTTTCTGAGATCTCTTCACTGAGGCTGGGATTGCACTCAAATACCTCCCTGCACTGAAATGCCTCCTTAGCAACCAGCCTCCCTGGGAAGGCTCCCTTCCAACCTCCTCGAATTCCACCCTGCACTTATCTAGTCCATGAGTTAACCACAGATCTGAGAGGAATTTGCACTCAGATTTCTTGAGTTTCTTCTTTGCAGGGCCCCCCATTTTTGGTGCCCTAGTCCCAAATATCAGCCAATGTTGCAGCCAGAATATCATCCTTCATTTGGCAAACTACTCGGGTACTCTCTACTCTCTACTCGAGTACTCTCTTCCTATACAATGGGCTGGGACGTGATCTTTGCGAGATCACCAGTGTGAATGTGGCGCTTACCTCCCATGCTCTCATTTCCCAAGGACTGTAGTCCAGCCCTGAGGTGCTGTCCAATGCCCACAAACATTGTTTCACGTAGTTCCTCCAGGTTTCATAGTTACTTACAGTGGCAGGGTATATCTAATACCAATTACTTTTGTAACAACCAGAGACACAAATCCAACAAATATTTTTCATGAATAAGTCATTAAGTCCTGTGATACCATCTCCTTAATAGTCCCTGAGTCAATCTTTTCTTTTTCTCTATTGCCTCTACTTTACTGTAGGCCACCATTAACCTCTAGCCTAGCTTATTGCTTGATGCCCAGATCTCTTTGTCTCCAGGTACACCTCACTCCAGATCCTTTGCCACACTTACGTGAGCATCTATGTGTTTTTTAATGTTAATATTGTATGCTAGCCCTCTAATTGGCTAAAGAACCATTGGAAGGTTCTCCTGTGGAAAACCCTCCCATGGTTCTTTACTATCTCAGGATCAAACTCAAACTTACGTTCCTCTTTAGCCTCATTTCTCCCTGCTGCCCTCCTCTCCTCCCTCTGCACCGGAAAATATATTGTAAGTTACCTCCACTTCCTGGATATTCACAGTTCTCTCTCATCTCCAGGCTCTTGCACACTCTACTTTACCAAAACAATCCCATATTCTGAGATATCACCCTCAGGCCATGTTTTCTGGGATATCCACAATGACTTCCTTTGGTTGGGTTAGGTGCCCCACATGTGCTCATTTGCACTCTGCACTTCCCCCAATTGTAATCTCTTCTGCACAGTTTTATAATTACCTAGTTATGTCTCTGTACTCCTACTAGACCATAAGTTTATTGAGGCAAACCCCATGCCTAACTACTAGATTACTGAATATTTCTTGAATTATGCATAACAAAAATATATTCCTTCTGAATTGATTATATATCCACTTTGTGAAGTAAACAAATACACAAATAAATCTACTTTCAAGAGTAAATAAAATAGAAGTCAAGGGAGGCATGAGAGTACTACACTAAAATTCTATAAAACAGAATAAAATCCCTTGGTTAGATCTATGTCAGGTATCTGCATATATTAAAATCTCCATATTTTGGTTTTGTGATATATGGACAAAGTTATCACCATTTTAAGGAATTGTCCATTAAAACTAATGTAACTGATAGCCTCTATAGTTTCGCTGATTCCTAGCACCATAAAATCACTGCCTAATAGGCAACGAAAAGAGAAAAGAGAGCTTAGAACTAGCCCATCCTCTTCATTTCATAGATTGAGGAGCTAATTAAAGGAAATAATGAGTTTCTTATATTCCCACAGTTAGCTGAATGGCTGCACTTTAGTCCAAGTCTCCTGTACCCCTTTATTTATTTATTTTTTTCTTTCTGGAGCACTAAGTTTATAAAAAATTTGGAAATGCCAAGTACTTTAATAAGAACCCTCACAAACATGGGAGCAAATGAGAGCAGGGGAAAGTAGAAGGGCCCCAGGAAAAAGTCCAGTCTCTGAAGTTTCATTCAGGTGGGGGCCAAGCGGTGGACCCACAGAGAATGCTGGAAATGTGACTTGATGTCCCCCGTAACTGGCTGTGGCCCTGCCTCGGCCGTCCCCTATTTTTAAAATTATATTGGTTTGACTCACGTTTTCTTGTGATGCTGCTTCCTCATGGATGGCTGACAGCATATATATTTTAACAAAAACCTGAGGACCCTCCTGAGGGCCAGCAGGAGAGATTGGGGTCTCACCACCAGGCTGTGCAGCCTCTGGGGCTCCTCTAGCGCTGCTGCTGCTGCTGCTGCTGCTGTGGGTGGAGGTTCCCCCCAGGGCCACTATGGATGGCTGAGCTGGGAGTGGCAGTCCTGGACTCTGGGCCAGGGAGGGGAGTGGTTGTCTTTGAGTCCAGGTTGGTTGAGGAAATGGTGGAGCTAGGTTCTAGGCTGGGTGGGGGAGTGGTCACCCTCTCTGCCAGGCCAGGTGGGACAGTAATGGAGCTGAACTCCAGGCTGGGTAGGGGAGCAGCCATTCTGACCTCCACTCTGGCTGGGGCATCTTTCTTCCTGGCTTCCACACTGACTGAGGAAGCGGTGGAGCTGGAACCCAGGCTGGGTGGGGGAGTAGTTGAGGGAATGGCAGGCCCAACCACTTGGCTGGTGGAAGCACCGCTGTTGTGGTCGCAGGAGGGGCAGGGACTTACCTTTATGGTGCAGCCCTTCATCTTGGTTGTGCTCATTCTGAGGATCAGGTATGTTCCCTCTCATAGCTCTTTTGTGTAAATAACTTTTCTATATCTCACTTCATAAACCCCATGCCCTCCATTATTTTTGCAACCTGGGGGACAATGTCTCCCCAGGATGGCTCACTATACAGCCTCAGTTTCTTCCTCTGACCCATGGTGACCCATGGTTCTTTCATTATGTCTTCTAGGCTTGGTCTTTGGCTGGGGTTAATAGTCAATAACTTTTTTAACAGTTCTTAACACTCCATAGACAAAGTATGGTGGATGGAATGTTCTCCTGTATATTTCCCTCATCACTCTTGAAGGGTGTCCCCCAAATTGCTCATTTCCCATCAGCATCACATATAATGTGACCCCCAGACTCTGGACATCCACCTTCGGGCTGTTGTAGGCTTGATGCCGCAGGACCTCCGGGGCCATGTAGGAGAGGGTGCCACAGAAGGTGGTGATGGTATAGTTTGTAAATTCCCTCCCAAATCCAAAGTCCACTACCTTTCTGTTATGGTCACAGTCTAGAAGGATGTTCTCTGGCTTGAGGTCCTGGTGCATGATCCATCCCCTTTCGGTGACAGTACTGAACTGCTGAGATCATTTGCTGTACATGGCTCAGGCTTCTCTTCGGTTTTGCGGCCATACTTCCTCAGGTGGTCAGCTAAGTCCTCTCCACTTGTGTACTCCAGGGTGAGGATGTGTTTGTCTTGGGTAATAATCACCTCAAATAGGGTGGCAATATTTGGGTATTGCAAGGTCTGAAGGCAGTGCAGTTCCAGAACTGCCTTGAGAAGCTTCTCTGAGTAATGTTTTTTTGGGTTTTTTTTTTTAAAGATTTTATTTATTATTTCAAAAGAGAGGGGAAGGGAGAGAGGCAGAGAGGGAAAGAGACATCAATGTATGGTTGCCTTTCACCTGCCTCCCGCTAAGGACCTGGCTAGAGACCTGGCCTGCAACCTGGTCATGTGCCCTGGCTGGGAAATTGTGACTAATGGTTTTGATAGCCACCTGTGTCCCATTTAGCATATGCTGGGCCAATTTCACCTCAGCATAGGCTCCCTTGCTGAAATGGAGGGAGGTAGTCACCATTATGGTACTTCTCGTGGCCAAAGATGGCTACAAAGTCATCAGAAATAATAGCTTCAAAATAAAATAAAATAAAAAATTTTAAATTAGAGAAAAGTAAAAACAAAATAAAAATAGCAAGAAACATTGAAAGAACAAAATAGAAAATACAAATAAAATTTTAAAAATTCGAATAACAAAATTAAAAATACAAATAAAAAAATTACAATAAAATTTTAAAAAAATTTTTTTTAAAGTAAAAAGTAAAAGAAAAAAACAAAACCCAAAATAAAAACAAAAAAAAAAGCAAAAGAAAATGACACTACAAGCAAGCTTGTCCAAATCCAACAGGTCACCACAATCAGCTTCCTGGGTGCTCATGGGCAGAGACTCAGCCCCCCCAGGAGCTTATATGGAACTGGGCTGGGACCCATCACAATGGCGCCTTATGAGGTCAAAGCAAGAAGTGGACCAATCCCAATGCGAATAAGCTACAGTGGTTTTCTCACTTTTGGTGTCATGACAGTTTACCTCTGGAAAAGAAAATAAAAGGTTCCTAAAAAGCTTTTTTTTTTTAAAGATTTTATTTATTATTTTTAGAGAGAGGGGAAAGGAGAGAGGCAGAGAGAGGCATCAATGTATGGTTGATGCCTCCAGTTATGGACCGGGCTAGGGACCTGGCTAGGGACCTGGCTTGCAACCTGGTTATGTACCCTGGCTGGGGAATTGAACCAGTGACTTTTGGGTTCTCAGGCTGGCTCCTTATCCACTGTGCCACCAGCCAGGGTCAAAAAAACTTTTTTTAATGTGAGATATTAAAGATCGATATTTACTTTATTAGAAATTAAAATATATAAATGCAAAAATAAAATAATAAAAAATGAGAACTCTGACTTATTCTCACATTCCAGGTCATAGTTCAAATGCCACCTGCTTAGAAAGGGTTTCCCTGATCCCCCCATTCCTCTCTGCTTCTCCCAGCCCATAACGTTTGTCATCTTCACAGCACTGACGCCAGAGCACCTGGTTCTTGTTCACTGTCTGCGCTTCCTACCAAGGAAGAAGCATGACTGCAATGGTCTCTGTGCCCAGCACGGTGAGTGGCAAAAAAGTGAATGTTTAATAAATGTTTGTTCATTGGATTAACAAAAGAGTTTAGGGGAACAAAAAATATGTGGTGAACTATTTATTTAATCAAACCAACTTGTAAAGTATCTTTAAAATTTCATGTCTGTCCTTACTCAGCTTTGGGGGCAGGTAAGACAGGAAGGAGGGAAGCTGAAGTCAGAGTTTCCAGGTATGTACCCTTGGTGAGGCCAAGGAAAGGTCAACTGGAAGGTGCTTTGCTGTCAAGATTACAGATGATCTGTCCCTCCCTCCTGGGCCACTTGCTAAGGACGGGAAGAGTTTGGATCCTCGTCAGGCTGCAAGGTGTTTTTACACTTTGAACATCCATTTGCAAATCCCACAGAGGACCTCTCACGGGACACCTCAGGGGCCGTTTAGGTCATTTCTGTGCTACTGAAATGAGCCACCTCTGTGGAGAGAAGTGATCATGAGGCTGGTTAATTTACATTTGTAAAAACACGTGGAAACCTCTAGATGAAAGGACTTCCGTAAAGGTAAAGAGGGTGAGGTGACGTGTTATGTCTCATTTTACCCTTTTATGGTGGCACAGAGGGAGCAGAGGACACTTAGGGGGAGGCGTTGGCACATTATTTTCATACTAATCCTCAAAGACAGCTCCCTACTTTCAGTACAAGTTTTTAATCATATATGCAAGTTATTATTCTACTAATAATTTTCCTTTAATATTTCTCTCCTAAAGTCTCAACTTTGTATAAAGGGTGTCTTTACAGGGAATGTAAAGTTTTCCCTCTACAACACTTCAGTTTGTCAATTTTTACCTACATCTGTGAGACCCAATTCCTAAGCATGACAGTCCCTGTGACTGAGCTGATTGGGACCAAGTGAGGTCATCAGTTATTAGACAGATGTTTACAAGTGACCGTTGGAGATTAGAATAAGCTCAGGAAGCAGAAGAGAGAGAAAAAGTTCAACAAAAACTGCTATTCTATGAGTGCATTGTATCTATTTATAAAAATATCATTAATAGTTACTTAAGAAATAATACCAATAGGATAGAACATTGTCATAACATAATGATCTGATTTCAGCAAAGTAAATGCAGACTCAAAGATATAACATGTAATGTAAAACTACCAAGGCAAAAGCCATCCTGTAGTACTCCTTTAATTGTCTGCATATTTATTGTGTGTTGCATGAAAGACACATTGACTATCACCAACTTTTACTAAAGTCCTACTGTATATCATGGGAAACAAACCCCTTAGCACCTTATATTCACATCTTATCTTAGGGCCCAGTTAGATAACTATGAAAAACAAACCATGAACACGTTAGCGAAATTGAGGATTGTGTGGGTTAGAAAGAACAGCCACTTCCAATGAAATTCAGGACTGTGGTAACACAATAACATGATCACTTGCTGTCAATTCAGAGTTAATTCATAATCCAATAATAAATACGATGGATATTTAATGCTAAACTAATAAGTGGCTTCTTCTTAAGAGAGAGTATCTTCTTTGATTTCTATTGGATTTTCAGGAATAACACCTATGGGAGTCAAAGATATATGTTCAAATAAAACTGACTTCTTCCCATCCAGTAGAGATACTGAAAGCTGTGAATGATAAAGTAACTCCTACTTTCTGAACATAGTCAAAAAGTGCTTTTCAGTAGCTTTACTTCTTTATGAAACTAGGTGGGGTGAATGAGAAATAAAACAGGAATGAGTTTTTGTTTTGTTTTTAATAGATGTCCAAAATAAAATACTGGAATACACAATATATGAATTGGGTCTATTTCAATAGCACTTCTTATTTTTGAGATTCAGAGATCTAGATGCTAAAAATTATCTATTAGAAAAAGTCTTGTATGCTGACTTTAATGTTATTTTCTGGAAAAGTTCTGTTGTTGCTATACACTCTTCCAGTGGAGCTCAAAGTAGTTATAAGAATAGTCATATTTTTCCTTCCAATGTATGTGTATAAGCAGCATTAAATTAACCTACACTTTATAAACAGAAACACTTAGACATTTGGGATTTACACTCCCCCTAGGATCACAAAACCACGTAACCTCAGTCTATGAAACAGGAGGAGCACCTTAAAATAGGCTCACAGAATCAACGCTGTTCTGAAGACAGACACACTCTCAATATAACAAACATGGGGCTCTGCCCTGTGGATAAGAGCATTTATTGAGTGTTTTCCATGTGAGGAAACTGCTATTCCCTCTACAAGCGTTAGCACATTCAGTGTGTCATCCTCCCTTTCATACGTGAGCCACACAGTCGGGCAGTTTGCCTGAGATTCGCCGCAAGCAAGTAGCCCTGCTAGGACTTAAAGCCAGGAAGCCTGGCTCCAGAAGCCTCGCTCCTAACCACTACCCTGGCCTGCTTATCTGCATCCACCTTTCCATTTCACCCCACAAATGTTGCCTTAATGAGAAGACAAGTTTTTCCTCAATTTCCATTTGACCTTTGCCTTCTTCACCAAGAACCAGTAAAACAGCTGAAAATTTTTCCTTTTATTAAAATGAGGTCACTTAGGGTAGCAAGACATCTAAAACACCAGGCTAGCAATTAAGCGAGCGGAGACCTCACAGGGAATGTTGATTTGTCCCAAGAGAACCATTACAACTCGCCTAGCTGGAGAAAGTGATACCACATCAGCGTCCAGCATAACACGGAAGTCAGCTGCCCGCTCCACCAGTATTCACCAGAGAATTCCATGTATCTCAGGCCTTGTGCTCATGTATTAAAATGTACTGATGGATATTAACATTATAATGCCAGAAATCAAGCTCCAGATAGTTAGCCCAGACACACAGCTTTCATCAGCTCCACAAAGCTCAGGAGGTAAGTTATCAGCCACCTAATGAAAAACAGGCAGCAGGAGCCAATACAAACACAAGCAAGGGCCAGAGCAGGGCCTTCCCCTCGAGCATGCAGGGCAGAGCACCCCCAGGAACTGAGACAGCACGTCAGCATGGAGTTGTAGCAGGCCAGTGAAGGGAGGAGATCTCTTTACAGTCAAAGCCCTAAATACATCAACCTGAAAATCAGGTCCTGAGTGAGCCGGACACGTGTGTATGTTGCTGTGAGAACGATCTTCCTCATGTGAAGGTCCTGTCAACTGGCTTTCAAACATGAATCATGTGACTTCTCAAGTGTGCTTACTTCTCTACACAGATAAAACTGCTTTATTTGGGATCATGGCTAAGGAAGAGGGAAAGGCATCTGCAAACCATGAGGCTTATTAAGCAAATTTGTTTCCCAAGTACTTGAGGTTCTCTCAGTCCTAATTAATGTCTTTTGCAAATGCACCCTCATAGCTAATGCTCCCTTTCCTGATCTGAGCCATATACTGCTCCCTTCTTTTTAATGATATAAATGGAAATCACCGGCATTTCTTTTCGCTGAATATTCCTGTTACAAAAACATTTTTCAAGGCTGATGCTCTGTACCGCTATCAATGGGTGAGAAAATCCCTCTGTGGAACGTTTCCCACTGTGCTTTGTGTGCACAGGTGAGGCCTTAAAGGTGACTTTTAAATGTTGCACTTTGCATTTTGCCTGTATTAGAAGGAAGCTTCTACAGAGCAGAACTTTTGACATAAAGGATAGGTAAATTGAACAGGGGATAGCTGAATTCAATATAGAGCCTGTACAGTTGAAATATAATCATAACATCTCTGATAAGGAGGTTTCTGGTTTACAGTGAGGTTCAGAAAATAACTTGCTTAGATCCAGAAGCTAATAGAGTAAATAAAACTCCTTAACCCTCCCTCGCAACTGCTCTGTATCTATTTTCATTTTAAAAAGCACCTTGTTGTATATGTGACTACAGTAAAGAACGATGTATAGATACACGAGATTTCCGTATTGGAAGAGACCCTAGTGATCCACCAGTTGAGGTTGGGGAGCCACACTGTGTGACCCAAACTCATGGGAAGCCTGGAACCTAGTTCTCCCCCTGAGAGATTACAATTCAACTGACTTGAGGTGGTCCTGATGGGGCCAGTGATTCTCACACTGTGCCCCAGCTCAAGAAGTGCTAGCTTGTCCATCCATCTCTCTTGGAGCAAGTGATATTAAATTTTTATTCAATGTCCACAGCCAGTTGTTCATGGCAAGAGGTGACCAAACCCCTGGAGTTTAACCTCCACACTGTGCATTTTCCTCTACATTATACTATATACCTCTTATAAATCTTGCTTTTTAAAAATTAAAATCAACTTAATCATAGAAACGTCTATAAAAATAAAACAAAAACCAGACCTACTCTACATACACTTTTCAAGGGCCTCTGCCCTATCTTGTATTTTTTTATTATTACAATCTCTCCAGAATGCCAGCTATAAGTTAATAGTTGTCATGGTGTAAGTGCAAAATTAAAATATTAGTAAACCATTCCAGAATTCCCCCCTAAAAGTACTGCTTTTAATAGTACAAAATACAAAAAGAAAATCTTATTTGCTCTCATATTAAAATCCTAACAATAACAGGCAAATAAGCACACTATACCGTGTGAGTTTGACCTAGAGCATCCCACTGCATCCTTACAACATTACGAGGTTGGTAAATTACCTGCACGTTTCACAAATGAGAATACTGAGCCACCACAAATTCAAGTAAAGTGCCCCAAGTTAAGTTACTTCGCACAGCTTGTTTTTAGTCAGTTTAGCCTCAAACATCAAGATGTGAAACTGTTCTTCAAAAGTAACTATTTTAACCCTAGTAAATCTTTACCAAGCATTTTTAAAAGAACAGTTCACTCACCTGTCATACAATCTCATTTAAACATTACAAGGTTGATGACCACCACCATTTGGTGGAACAGAAACCAAGGCTGAGGGAACACCCAATAGTCCCACAGGTAGTAGGTGGCCAAACTGAAATACAAGCCTTTGCTCATGACAAGTGCAGAGCTTTGCTCCATCCACCACCCTGGTTTCTATCTGACCACTGTGTCACGGCCCTGATGAGCATTTCTGATGAACTGTTCTGCTAGGGAAATAGTATTGAGTTGACCAAAAATCTTGTGTTTTGTTTTTTGTTTTTTTTTTTTTCTGTAAGATACCTCTAGTAGCACTTAGTTGTCTTTAACTTCATTTGAAACAATTTTGTTAGATTGTATTGTGACAACTGTCGTAGCAGCATGCAGTAAAAAAAAATAAATTGGTGAATTTCTGTGTAATCATTTTAATACTGAAAATAGAAAATATGCAACATTTTCAGCATGTTCTGCTTTATTATTTCGAGAAAGGTAAAAACACAATTGAAACTCAAGGTTTGCACGGTGTACGGGGAAGGTGCTGTGACTGATTGCATGTGTCAAAAGTGGTTTGTGATGTTTCATGCTAGAGATTTCTCTCTGGACCATGTTCCACGGTTGGGTGGACCAGTTGAAGTTGACAGCAATCAAACTGAGGTATTAATTGAGGACAATCAGCATTCGACCATGAGGGAGATTGCTGACATACTCAAAATATCCAAATCAATAGTTATTAGTGAAAATTAAAAATGTGTCTTTACAGAAAAAAATATAAACGAACCTTTGGGCCAACTCAATGTAAAACTGACTATAAACAGCTAAAAAAGAATGCCTTGCTGATCATATTAAACTATTGACTGTACTGAAATTCATGGGTACACTAGGAAATGAAATAAATTGTGGCAAGTCTCCCCAAAGATTTTGTTGTACACCGTTTTATTTCTATTCACATAATCTGTGTTTACTAAGCTGCAGTAAAGGACGCATGGGCTATTTTTATTCAGGGAAAGGTGATAACACCAGCCAAGCAGAAGGACCCATCCATGACCAGAATGCAATGGCCTTCATTATCTTCCAACTCACTCCTAAATGACTCACGGAGAGTCGGCAGATGGTGTTTTCTCTCATCCCTTGCTTTGCACTTACTTAATCATTTTAACTTAGTTTTTGTTCTGCTACTGTGATGCCTAATAGGCAGATATTTGGGGGAATAGGTTTCTTCTAATATAGACAAGTGTATGTGGAAAATTTCTCAGGCTGTAAATTCTGGATCAAGTGAGGGTAGAGAATGATGATGACAAAATTTATTATTATTAATAACTGATATTTACTGGCTACTACACTATACCAGGTACTGAGCCAATGACTTTGTGTGCATACCTCAGTAAGCATCTAGGGATTCACAAATGGGAAGGCTGAAATATAGAGAGGTTAAGAAACCTACTCTGGGTTCAACAATTAGTAAGTGGTGGAGACAGAAAATCTGAACTAGGTCCCTATGAGACTGAAAGACTGTGCCTCTCTGACATGGATAGCAGTGCTGTTCAATTAGTGTTCTTTTCATGTTTTGAACCTCTCCTAGATAAGTTTAAAGCTTCTCTTCAGACCCTACCCAAAGAGCTCCATTCTGCACAGGCACTGAAAGGCACTGGTGCCCCAAAGCAAAGGCGGGAATAGATGGTGATACCAGATCATGGCAGAAACCTGGACAGCAAAGAAATCTACTCTGTGCCTGCAAGAAGAACCAGGCCCTATAAAAGCCGCTCCATGACAACAGTTTGAAAAGCCATATTTTTCATTACTGTGTTCCCTCCCCTTCTCATTTCTGCAAAACCCTTGTTTTGCATCTGTTTCACTTCCTCCCTTGAATTCTATCTCGAGGGTGGGGTGCAAGAATCCCTTTTCAGGTAACACCTACTCTTAATCTCTTATGAAGCACATATGTAATAGCAGTTATAAACTCCAACGCTTGGGGGAAATGAGCCAATATAGTAAGATAACAAAGAAACCTACAAAATAAAGTAATGAAGTAAAACTGTCATTATTTGTAATTACATGACTGTATACATAGAAAACCCAAAAGACCCCACTAAAGGCTATTAGAAACAGTAAACAAATAAAGTTACAGGATACAAAATCAACACATAAAAATCCATTGGGTTCCTTTATACTAACAATGAAATGTCAGAAAAATAAAGAAAACAATCCCATTTACAACTGCACCAAAGAATACAAAATACTTAGATATAACTGAGATTGAAACAAAAACCCTGGGGGAGGTGTTGCAGTTTTAATGGGTTTGTCCATTACCAGAAGGAAAACTTAATAACAAGAGTTGGTGAAAAGGAAAGGAATGTGGTTAGTTAAAGGTTGTGCAAGTTTAGATTCAAGGTACGATTCTGCTGTTATGTCCCACTCTCTTTAAAATACCATCCCAGTCACGGTCAACATTAAGGCAGCTCCCACCTGTCAGCACTCAATTAGGGGAGGGCCTTCAGGCCTCCTAACTTTTACTCCACGTGTAGGTTCCTAACTTTGTGCAAACTGCACGTTCCCTCCCCAACTCTGTGCAAATCACACGTGTTCCTTCTCTCCCAGAGCACATGAGTCCTCTCCTGCTTCTCAAGCTGCATGTCTGGCTCTGTGTCCATCCAAGTGAGAGAGAGAGAGCCCTGCTAATGGCTGCCACCTTATTCTTCAATCCCTGACTGTGGCCATTGACATTGTAGGTATGGGAAACAGTTCTAACCCCTGACAGAATTTTGCACAGCACTGTAAGCCTTTTCATCACTGCTGTATGGTTAAAGACCCTCCAATTTTTCTTGGCGCTCAAAGGACAAAGGCTGTATTCCACTGAGCCGCACCTCCCCATTTCCAAACTGCAGAGTGGGGAGTTTTGGCTTTCTCCCACTCTGTAACAATATTACAAAACATAATAAATAGTGAGAAAAAGAAAGAAAAGAATAAAACATTTGGCTATAATCTTACAACAAATTGCTCATTTTTAAAATTGTATTTTTTGAACGAGTCACAAAACATGGAAGTGGCTATTAACCAAGTTATAAAACTTGAACAAATAAAAAGATATATATTTGGAACAGATATAATCTGTTTTGCTTAAACATAAAAAGTTCACAAATAGTTTTTAAATCATTCCAACTTTGACTTCGAAATGTTGATTTTGGTTTTCTCTTCATTCTGCTGTCAACATATTTACATTAAAACTAATCAAGAAATGTATAATTTAAGCAACTCCTAGATAAAATGGGTTACTTTTAAAGCACATGTTTCACAAAAAGACAACCTACTGAATGGGAGATATAGTCACCAATGGTATATCCAACAAGGGGTTAATACCCAAAATCTATAAAGAACTTATACAAATCAATACCATAAAAAAAAAAAATCCAATTGAAAAGTGGGCAGAGGGTCTGAATAGACCTTTCTCCTAAGAGGGCATACCAATAACCATTCAACATATGAAATGATGCTCATGTCAAAAATCATCAGAGAAATATACATTAAAAACACAATGAGATATTACATCACACCTGTTAGAATAGCTATTGTCAATAAATCAACACACAAGTGCTGGCGAGGATGTGGAGAAGAGGGGACCCTAGTGCACTCTTGGTGGGAATATAGACTGGTGCAGCCACTTTGTAAAATAGTATGGAGTTTCATCAAAATATTAAAAGTGGAACTGCCTTTTGACTCTGTGATTCCACTTCTGGGTGTATATCCAAAAACAACTGAAACCCTAACTTGAAGAAATATGTACCCCTATGTTAAGTACAGCATTATTTACAATAGCCAAGATAGGGAAGCAACCCTAGTGCCCATCAACAGACCAGGGGATATAAAAGTGCTAGTAACATTTGAAATAGCATGGATGGACCTACAGGCAATTATGCTAAGTGAAATAGGTCATGCAGAGAAAGACAAATACCATGTAATTTCATTTATATGTGAAATCTAAAGAACAAAATAAATGAACAAAATGGAAACAGACTTACAGATACAGAAAACAGACTGATGGTTGCCTGAGAGGAGGAGGATGAGGGGTGTGTGAAGAAGGGGAAGGGATTGGGAAGGTACAAATGGTAGTTACAAAATAGCCACTGGAACATAAAGTACAGCATAGGGAATATAGTCAATAAGACTGTAACAACTATGTAGGGTGTCAGGTGGGTACTAGGCTTATTGGGGGAACACTGTGTAAAGTGTATGACTGTCTAACAATACACTGTACACCTGAATCTAACACAAAATAATATTGAATGTAAACTGCAATTGAAAACTAAAATTTAACTTTAAAAACAAAAGCGCAAGAACCTAGTATATAAAGGAACCATGGACATGGACAACAGGTAGGATTGACTTTGGGGGGAATGGGTGGGTGGGGAGGGGGACAGAGGGGAGAAAAAAGAGGATGGATGTAATACAACAATGAAATTTTAAAAAATCATTAATAATAAAGAAAAAAAAGCGATTTTAACAAAATAAAAGCATGTTGCCTCACTGTAGTGAATATTTTTGTGCAAAGAAAATGATCACCTGATCCTGTTTTTGGATCTAGGTGCTGCTGTCAAGTGGCAGAAGCTGTGTAGGGGCTTTCTGCCCTGCACTGGGGGCCTCCCTCGAATCAGGCAGCGCAGTGCCTGGGCCCCACCCCCACAAGTGTGAGCCCTCCGCTCCCTCAGCCTCCGTTGCCCAGGAAACATGGAACACAATCTGTAGTTTCTCACCATCGCCTCCTTGCAGATACAGTTGCAAGTCTCAAATTTTCCAAACACGAATGTATATTGTAAAAAGGTAAGGAAGCAAGGCTAACAGATCAAGACATAGTCGTTCCAAGGAAATTATTGGAATCACCATCTTTTCTTTCTAAGTAAACATGAACATTTATTCAATGTACATGGAAGGTTAAAGTCTTCAGTGGCATGAAGCTACTTCCAATGGTTTGATGTACCAGCTGAGCAGGAGAGGGCAAAAGAAACAATGAGCAGACCCCATTTGCACAGCAAGAGTAAACCGGACTCAGCAGCCGCCCCCAGCCTGCTGGCCTCCTTGATTCCCTGCCTGCGTGGCATTAGTGGGAGGGTGCTGACAGCCAATTTTAATGCCATTGCCTCGTTATCAATGTCAAAGATGCCTTGGATTTTTTAAATAAACTTCTACTTTGTATTAATAAATACCTCTTCTGGAAGCAGTCTTAGCAGAAGTTTCCATGAAGCTAAGTTCATGTTCTCTTGTGAAAGCTTCACCTTCTTATTTTACTTCTCTTCTAGATTCTAAATCGCTTTTATTTCTAGCAAGCACAATAACCATGTTGGATTTAGAATGCTGGAAGGCAACTTCTAGCAAGGATTCTGAGTGGTCAAATGTATCTCTCCTTGTAATACACACTAGTAAAGGCTCTGCTACACCTCCATAATCTAAACTTCTGATGGAACAGAAGCTGTATTTGCTTCTTTATTTGTTTCCCATCAATAATTATCATTTAAGCGCCAGACTTTACCCCAATAGTAAGACCATGCATAGCTGAAAACTATTGTTGGTAACCTGTAGCAATAAGTGTGATTTACCAACACCTGTGTCACTGATGATGCTGTACTTGAAGAGACAGGTGTACTAGATAGATGATTGATTGATAGATAGATAGATAGATAGATAGATAGATAGATAGATATACTTGAATAGATAGGCCACAGCCACTCAGTGCCAGGGCACATGGCTCTTGAATCAGAAGAACTATTCTGCATCAGCAGAACTATACATAGCTATAGTTGTAACTATGTCTACATAGCCTTTGATTTTACTTAGATTGTTTGAAGTCCCTCAGAAGTTACACTATTAAGTACTAAACATTTTTAGACAGCTAGTCTCAATGTAAAAGGTAAAACTGTGGATAACTCAACTCACTCTCCCAAAGACTTACTTTAAAAAGCAAATTAAGTGCAGTTAAAGATTTTAAAGTAATAATAATGGAGCTTATATATGGGGTCCATTCTCTTTTATTTTATAGATCCCCAGCCATGCATACTCTGAAAGGTAACATTAAACAATCAATGAAAACACTTCATGAGTTTTGTGGCTTCAATTGTAATAGGTTCTTGGTTGACAGCAAAATTATCCGGCCACCTATATGCTGCCAGGTAGCAAGGAAGGTCAAACACCTCAACCATGTGTTAAGGCAACTGGCTTTGAAAGGCTTTCCTACCAAGCATTGTGAGTTTGGTCAACTGATTTAGCTTCCTGAGCTTCAGGTTTTCCCAAGTGTAAAATGGACATAATATCTTCCTTTTCTATGGCTGTTAGGAGAAACAAACAGGAAATATATGCAAGATGCCCAGCATAGGGTTTGGTATTCAATCCATGGTGAATGCTTACTCTAGTTAGTAATTATAGTTGTAATTGTTAAAATACATATTAGTAGTAGTTATTTCATGGACAAGCTAGCTAGAAAAAAATGTTCCAATAACCACAGCTTTCCCAGTGTCTCTGGCTCCCTGCCAATAAGGCAGGTAGCTGCATCGTATGACTTCTTCTCCTGATGTAGTATGTCCATGTATTAGAGAAGAACACATTAAGAGGGAGGAACAGCCTCTGCCCATACTCCCTATCACATGCATGAGCAGAGAATTAATCATCCAAGAGGACTGGCTTCAGGATTCAAAGTATCCATTTTGATCCCTAAACTTTGCCATCATTACTGATTTCTGGCAGTACAAATAAAAATTTAGTTCCTCAAATATCTGCTCCAAGATGTGGTCCACTTACAATGTACCAGGCATCAGATAAGGGGGAGAAAAGATGAGTGGTACCCATGCCTTTACTTTAAGGAGCTATAACCTAATGGAAGAAAGATAGATATAAGCAGTAAGGGACCAGGGAAATAAGCCAGAAGTCAGGGGCATTAGAAGAAAACACTAAGCATCAGAAGCAATAGAAAAATTTCGATACCTTGGAGCCAGTAGATGGGAGTCAAAAATTAGTACTTCTACCAGTTTTCCTGTTTCTCTGTTTGTGTTTATATGATTCCCTGGTCATTCCTTAAACTTCTCTTTTTAAAGCATCTTTCATAAGGTGAAGAATGTAGCAGGTTGGGCCAATAATTACATGATGTATAATTTTATGCTATAACTTGAACCAAGACGCTATGCTAGTCATTCTAATTAGCTCCAGTATCTCATAGTAGAGCACAGAAGCTAAGTCTCAAATTCCTTAAGACAGAGACATTATTCCTAAGTATATACTAACACATATTTCCTACCTTTATTTAAATAAAGTGAGGTCTAATGTATATTACAAAGGCAAAAGAGAGCTTCTTCAACTCCAGTGCCATGAGAAAGTTGGGAAAAGCCTTTGAAGACATCAATAGAAAAAAATCTTCTGTGAATTTACCTTATCTGATGCAAGTGGAGCCTCCCCAAAATAGAGCTGCCGTTAGCCCTTTTCTGGGGCTGCTTCCAGCCTCCTTCCAGGAAGATACTGCCCAACAGAACGTGCCATACCCTAAACCACTCTCCTCTGCTATAAAGCTAGTATATAAACCCTGACCTCTGGCTGTTCTGCTACTTACTCACTACTCAGTACTCCCCTAGTATAATAAATTTGTCTCTTATGGTCAATTAATTCATGAGCTCCACTACTAGAACCTAAGTTGGAACCATTCGATTCTATGACATGAGATAAAGGGGAAAATTCTTCCCTTCATTCCACAGGCAACCTACTATAGATCTGAAAATTAGACTTTAAAAAGTAATTTTCAAATAATTTAGGTTTATTGTCTTCGTTCTTTTTCTGTGGAACAGTTATGCAGTTTTGTAGATTTTATTATAGAACTGGATGCTACTACTGTATTTTAGGACCAAATCAAGTTTACCTTTCCTTATACCTTGTTAATTTTTGCAAGGAGTTTAAAAAATAGAACTATTGCTTAATACCAACATGTTTGTGGTTAACATATTTTTTGATAAGTAGATAAGTATGTCTAGTTAGAACTTCAAATGCATGTCACCAAGTAAAAGCTGTTGTAAAGGATGATAGTATCTCAAAGTGAAGTATGCTAGAAACAGAGCATTAAGTCTCTTAGAAGGGTGAGGTGTAATCCTGGTTTAATGTAATCAGTTTTTAAGAATCCTTCATAAATTGCAGTGGTCACCACAACCAGACAGTGATGTCTCCATAATCAATCTATTTATAAAAACATACAGAGTGACGTGGAAGGAGAACAAACAAAACCAGGGCAAAAGATAAGCCACTGGCCCTGAATACATAATGGCAGCAAGAAAAGCACTAAAGCTAAGACATGTTGAGATGGTGTTTTATTCCAGGAAAGTATTAGGAACGTGGAAGATTCTAGAAGATGAGAATCATGTGTTGTTTCTTTTTAATTTTTTTATGATCTGAAACGAAGGCACGTACAAATAGGCAAAAGAAAAGGAGGGAGGGAAAGGGAGCAGGCAGGCGGAGTGCCAGAAAAGAAAAGGAAAACTGAGAATCTTAAAGTTAACAACACATCTGTACTATCAGATCCATAGGCTTCCAAGTAATAGAGCAAATATATCAGCTATCACTTTTACCAGCAATTCTCAGACATAATGATCAGCCATGAATGCTAATGAGAAATATATCTCATATAATTTATGATTATAAATATTCCTAAACATCACTCCAGTCATTCTTGAATTCTGATTGCTGCTGTGATGAGAAAGGCTTAACCAGAAGGTGAATTATTTTCATCAGTTTGAGTTGAATTCATTCAGCCAGTTTTGAATTTTGAGAAGAAAACATATGTTTCCTTCCCCAGTGGCATTTTTACACTCGAATAAGTCAAAAGGAACTACTCTGCCACCAACTCAAATAATTTAAAAAAGGTATAACTTTGAAGATTTGCACATTTAAGCACCCATGGACATTTTACAGCATGTTTATAGATATTTTGGTTTTTCAAATGTGACCTTTGTGGTTTGATTTAGTTCTGTATTTTCCCTTCTAAGCTTACAATAGCAATTAAAAATTAAATTAGGCTTATTGGATAGATTAATTTACCTGTTGCAGATTGAAACAAAAATGATTCAGGGTGCATTTACAAAGCAGTTTACCTCTATCAACCTCATCGCTTTATACAAACAGCATCTGGTGGGAAACTTGGAATTACTGTGTTGACTACATAGAGACCAACTGTATGCCTCTGTGACTTGAATATGTACATAAATCCCAGGGGCCATGTTAATATGCAGACTCTGAGTTAGAAGGTCTAGAATAAGGTCTGAGGTTTACCATTTACAACATCCAGATCATGCTAAAGCTGCTGGTCAGCAGACAATATTTTCATTAAGTATTTTCCATTATTTTCCTTTACAATTCATGATGGATTAATTTAGAATTCTTAGCTAAGAATAGATACATGTTCCATCCCTTTATATTGCTAAGTTTATAAAAAGAATCATACACATGGAATTTCTTTAGAAACCTACAAGAATTGCTCATCCTAAAAGGTTAATTTGTTTGTTTTTCTGTCTGCCTTCCTTAGAGATAAGAGAGCCCTGCTTGTTTTAAGTCCAACTCTTGCAATCAATTTTGCTGTATTTACAAAATATGCTGGCTGATGTGAAAATCTAAAAAGTCACAGGTCCAAAAGATACCTTTAGACCCGATCAACAATAACATTTCTGGAGGAGCAGGAAGCTGTAATGAGTATTTTTTAGCCTAAAAAGCTACCACAAACTAAATTTCATACTGTTATTGGAACAACGGAACCGATGTCCTCCATATGGGCCAGCAAAAAACAACACTAAAATGCTACTGAAAGCCATGAATTGAAAAATGGTGCAGGCTAAGAGAGTAATGATCAAAGCAGGATACAAACAGGAAGCCAGAAATTCTTAAGGGAGATCTTTTATGGCTTTGACTCTATTGATAAACACACACACACACACACACACACACACACACACACACACATATACATAGATACATACATACCTACACACATAAGTATACAATGAAGTATTTTTCAGTGAGACCAGAAAAAAATTTCCCCAAGAGATCCTGACACTGGGCAGTTGGGCTCATGTATCACAAACTTGATTCATTAAAAAATGGTAAAACCCAGGGTAAATTATTGGTTTATGACTCTTCTGCTCCTTAAAAGAAACACAAAAGTGTAAGCTCAAACTTACAGCTTCATTTTTGGTGTTGCTATTCTCTATTGGTCCACAAGCATTTAGCACAATCTTGAGTAGGTATCCAAGTAATTCAAACTGGTTAACTACTCAAGATTATATTCTTTAATTAATCTTAATCACCTGGTTAACATTTTATATTTTAATGAGTTAGATGTGGTCAATAAACAAAATAATGTATAAACAGAGAGAGTAAAATATATGTGTATTCATTTAATTTCATACTAAAATAGAACAATCTCACATTAACATAGACTGGACAGCAACAAAAATTACCATTTGTTTTCAATAGATAGATGGTTAGCTTCTTCCACTACAGATATACTAACTTGCCTATTTTTAGCTTTGTTAAAAGCTAGTATGGTGCCCTGGCTGGTAGCACAGTGGACAAGGCGCCGGCGTGCGAACCCAAAGGTCGCAGGTTCGATTCCCAGTCAGGGCACATAACAAGGTTGCAAACCAGGTCTCCAGTCAGGTCTGTGGCTGGAGGCAGGTGAAAAGCAACCATACATTGATGTCTCTCTCCCTCTCTGCCTCTCTCCCTTCCCCTCTTTCTAAAAATAATGAAAATAAAATATTAAAAAAAAAAAAAAAAAACTAGTATGGACACTATTAGACATTACTTCCTTTTTTCTTAATTTGTCTCAAATTCATGTAAAAATAGTACAGTACATGATTGACTAGACACATTAATGTGAGTCAAAAAGGAAATCAATTGAGATTTTTAGGCATTTAAACTCTTTTCAAAACATCAGTTCATACACATTGCACATGCGAAAGACTCTAATTATAACTTAAGAATATAATTAAGCCATGGCTGGTAGTTCAGTGGATAGGCCACCCAAAAGGTTGCTGGTTCGATTCCCAGTCAGGGCACATACTTAGGTTGCAAGCCAGGTCTCCAGCAGATCTGTAGCTGGGAGCAGGTGAAAAGCAAACCTACATTGATATTTCTCTCCCTTTCTTCCTTCCTCACTGCCATTCTAAAATTAATGAATAAAACCTTTTAAAAAAAAAGAATGTAATTAAATAGTAAAGAATACTGTAATTGTACCTACAAACAAGATAAAATAACTTGAAATTATCTGACTCCAATATTAAAGTGGCAAATATATTCACTCAAGCATTTATTAAACACTCCCTAAAGCCCAAAACTTTGATAGGCATCACAACTCCCTTTTTATGTAGATATTTTAATTTATTGTATACTACATATAAGATGCACAATTTGAAAAATAAAAATCCTACTCTCTAGAATATAAGACAATGCATAGAAGATAGTGCTATTACACAAATGGAATATATGAACATAAATAAGACTATGTACATGCCTTTCATTCACATTCATACAACACACAGTCTTAAAATGATCTAATCTCTTTCAATGACCAATTACTTATTTGAAGCTGTACAGGGTGCAAGTGATACATTGGCAATAATGTTGCATCTCCTTATTTCACATGCTTCTTATTAACTTTGGAAAACTGTTTCTAAGGTTATGATTTAACATCATTGTTTCAGCTATAAGGTATTAAATTCTGAGAGCAATTGGCATGTTGAAGGAATATGATGTTAGAGCAACCATAGTTTCTGGACTGTGTGCAGAGCAAACTACTAAGGAAACTGTGGACTTCAATAACATCCCTTTATGTACAGTTGACAACATGAAGGTGTATGATGCTGATTCTGATGTTGCCACACCAACAAGGAAAATGCATAAGGTATGCAAGGACTGCACATGTCCAGATATTGTGCACAGAATCCAGGAGATCACCAATGAAGATCCAGGAAAGCCAATGCACTCGATAGCAAGAGAAGTGTAGATGTCAGATGCAACAGTTCCCAAGATTATTACTGAAGATATCAGATACAGATCATATGTTCTTAGAAGAAGCCAATTTATAACACAGCAGACAAAGGAAAAGCACTTTGAAAAAGCAAGGGCACTACTAACAAAATGGAAAAACCCCAAAGAACAAAACCCTCTGGTTTTCTTCTCTGATGCAAAGAATCTTCAGCAGGACCAAATAGTCAACAGAGGAAACAACAGGTGGCTCTGTGAGAATCTTAATGAAGTCCCAATTGTCATGAAATTTCCTGCTACAGTGATGGTGTTAGGTGTTGTCAGCAATAAAGAAGATATCATGTCCCTGCATTTTTTTCCCCACAAGGCTTAAAGGTGACTGCTGATGTTTACCTTGACATTTTGAGAGAAGTGGTTGTACCATGGATGAAGCAACTCACAAATAGACATAATTTTATCTTCCAACAAGAGGGTGCACCAGTACAGAATGTCAAAAAGGGGCAAGAATTTCTCAGTGTCAATGTTCCTGAATTCTGGTAAAGGAAATTGGGATGCCTAGTTCACCAGATACAAATCCTTTAGACTATTATGCATGGAGCATTTGTGAGAGAGAAGTTAATAAATAACCTCATTCCAATAAAGAGGCTGTTAAAGCTAAGATTGAAAAATGATGATGTCCATGGATAAAGAAAAATTAATGAAAGTGTGCTCAAGAGTCCAAAGTCAAATCAAGTCTATTATTATAGCCAATGAAGACTCTTTTTTTTTTAACAATTAAAAAAATAATAAAGCCCTGGGTGGTAGCACAGTGGATAAGGAGCCACCCTGCAAACCCAAAGGTCACTGGTTGGATTCCCAGCCAGGGCACATAACCAGGTTGCAAGCCAGGTCTTCAGCCAGGTCCATGGCTAAAGGCAGGTGAACAACAATCACACATTGATATTTCTCTCTTTCTCTGCCTCTCTCCCTTCCTCTCTCTGGAAATAATAAATAAAATATTTAAAAAAATAATGACTATGTGTATGTATTTACATAAGAATAAATTTATTTCAAAATATAACATTTTGTGGTATGTTGTTAATTTTACTAAAATTTTGCCACTTTATCACACACACCCCTGTAGAGTTGGCAGATGACATAGGCTTTTTAAGTATTAGTTCAAAGATACATAAAACAATTTTCTTGGTGGTAATTACATGTGCAGGGAGAAAAGAACTGTGTACAGTATGTAACTATTGTGTGTGAAACTCCCTTTTGATGCCAGAAAGTAGATTAATCTTTTTTTATTTGCTATGTGACCAAAGGATGAAAACAAAACTGTCTAATCCATAAGGTTGTACAAGCTCCATTCTAAAGCACAGCTTTCCCAGAAAAGTGGAAAGGAGAAATGTCTTTTACATTTGTTCATGGTATTTTAAGTACTCACGCCCTTATGAGAAAGTCATATCTTATAGTATGACATTTCACTAAATTCAGAATAAAAGTTTAAAATTTAACAGCTGACAGAAGAATTTCTTATACAGTTCAACATCCTCAAGATCAGATAATGCACTTGTACTTACAGGAATAAAACTTGGCCCATAGGATGTTAAATATATTCCCAAGATTCTAATAAAAAACCACATGGTTTACTTATAACTAAGATGAAAAATATTTGCTAAACTTTGTCTTTTTATGCATGTAATGAATCAGTTTTCCAAAAAGTTATTATAAGGCTTAAATGGTATAAAGGACAACATACAGTTCCTGAGACACAGTAAGGCCTTAATCTTAGCACAGTTATAAAAAACATAGTTATAAAAAACTGTGCTAAGTTACCTTTTGGTTACCTCATGACAATGGTTCACTGGGAGGCTCGTACGATCACTCTTTCTCTAACGCAGAGACTGCATTCTAAATGCCAGGGGCCACACTGGGCTTAAAACTACGTATGGACTGAAGAGTATGTATTTTTGGCTTGATTTGGTTTTGGCAGTTTGGTATTTTGATGGCCTTCAGAAGGAGCCTGGGCTGTGCCACCTGTTTTGTAGACTCTTCCCAATTGTTCATCATCCCATCGAATCCACTCTTTCTTCTCACCTGTCTGATCTCAGTTCCAAGCCCTGAATCATAAGACAACGTCAAAGTAAACACCCCAAATAAGACAGCATCCCCCGCAACTTCTTCACATGGAAAGGAAATACTTCTTTTCCCTTCCCTCACACCATGATTGATAAGTCTCCCTTCATTTCAGATACTGAAAGCCAGTATCTGAAAGACTAGGGAATACTCAGCGCAAACCAGTCCAGCAGTGTTTCAGCAAGTCCCGTAACTCAGAGCATCCTGGAACACTGGCTGTTGATTTGTACCCTGCTCAGCTTGATATCTGAGCCTGTCCTGCAACACTGTCTTGCCACTGAACGACAACGTGAGGTCTTCCCTATTCCCTGTCCTCTCAACCCCACAGATAACGGAATTTCCCTTTAGAAAGACAGACGAGCACATGCAGAGGGGAAAGATCCGCTTTTGTCCTGCTTCTTCTGTCCACTCTAACACAAAGCTTTGCTCCTCCTCCCGGGAAAATGTAAGGCTGGCTGGCAGTCAGTCTGACAGAAGGAGAGCAGTGCAGCGGAAAATTGGATAACAGGATAAAAATCTATGGGGCCACAGGAATCCCATAAAAAATAGCTCCTCCTGTCAAAACCCAGACAAGTGACAAGGAGAAATATAGCATGTTATTTATATTTAAATATTTCTAATGATAACATAATTATGCTTCTGCCTGGGTTAGGCAGCCATTGTCCTGTGAGCCACCATTCTGCAAACCAAATGTTGTTACAGTGGAGAAAATCTGCATAAGACTCAGACAGCTTCAATAAGACATCCAGGAAAATGCTATAAACTCCTCGAATAGCTATTTTTAAAGCATGGAGAATAACAATTTATTTTTTTCAAGATCTTTTCCTTTGAGTACAATAGTCAAGTTCAATAAAAATGAAGTATTCCCAGCATTTTGGGCATGGGGAATCCAAACTAGCAGGTAAAAAATAGATTAATTTCAGTTAAAATTAAGTCTGGTATTCTGGAAAATGACCTATTTTCTTTTTTCATTATGTGTCATATTGAATCATTCTATAGTTCATTATTATATAGCCTTAATTTCTTGAACTATACAATAAGTAAAATAAAATAACACTTAAATTGCCAAAAGATAAAAACTTTTTTATCTTAAAAGTTGGAAAAAAGTTTTAATACAAACATTCTAAATCAATATGTCTTATAATTAACACTACTATTAAAACCTGACATTTTGGAGTACTTCCTTAGGAACATACACTATAAATGATAATAAAGATTTTAGTGCCATAATGGAGGATAACACTTATAAATTTACACTTTATATAAAATTCAATTCTTATTATACTTCTATAGAACTTTAATTCTAAGATTCCTAAGTACTTATTGGTCATCTTAATACATATATGCTCTTTCTCTTTTATAGAGGGACTATATACATATATATACTCTCACACCTGCACAACCAAAACCAAGGTGAAGGATTTTCAGCATGCAAACTCACTAATTCATATAAAAACACTATCTTTATTGCCCATAATATACAACACTACATGCCAAGTGCTGGGAGAAAAGGCAAGTATAAAGTGGTATTAGTCACTTGCCATCTAAAACTTCTGTGCAGAGTGCCACAGGCAGAGTGCTACAGACCCTCCATCTGTATGTCATTTCCCTTCTAAACATGTGTGCATGCTATCTTGGCTCCAACTTCCTAAACCATTTTCCTGGAAATTTATTTTTCCTCTGCAGTCAACTTCTTCCACTCTGTTCTAAAGGACCCCCTCACTCTTGCTTACATGTGCTATTCTCATTCCTAACTTTCTTACTTATGCTTTTTGTCTGCCTGGATTGCCCTGGAGCTACCCTCCCTTTCCCAAAGCCTAAGACTGTTAGGGCTACCAAAAGTAATGCTTCGCTTTAAAGCCTTTTTTGACTAATCCAAATGATTATTCACCTTATGAAAGACAATGTTCTAAGTGTTTAAAATCTGTGACCTTATTTAGTGTCATTATTTCATCGGGAGATAGTATTTCATTTTAGAGATGCAAAGAGCTCAGAGCAGTTAAGTAACTAGCCTCAAAATACACAGCCTAAGATTTGCAAAGTCCAGCCCCACACCCCATCTGCCTGATGCAAAGGCTTATGTAGAGAGCTACTGTTATTTTGTGCCCTTTCTAACACCTTTTTTTCTGAACTCATGTTCTAGGCAGTACCATACGATTCAGTATTCAATAGTTTCCATGTTCATATATACCACTCTTGGTGCTTTAGTTAGACTAGAAATGTGTAGAAGTTGATTTATCCCCCACTCCAGCCTAATACCAGACAGATAACTTGTTGGTAGATTGAATCTAGTAAATCTATAGCATTTTAATTCATGTGAGAGAAAGCTATGCTTCTCAGATAACTGTTTTATTGCTATTGGTCTGTGTTATTTGTAGTTCTGTTAGCCCCGTGGAACTGTCTTCTCACACACACACTGTAAAATGTGAAGTCACAAAAGAACAGCTTCGTTTTCATGCAGCAATCTTTATTGAGTGGCAATTACTGACAGTATTTTGCCAGGCACATGCAGGAAAATACTAAGGTTTAAGACCATCTCTGCTCTTAAGAAACTTATCTTGTTAAAGAGTTTATCTATATTAAATTATATATAATATGTTTAAGTATATGCTACATGCAAACATTTATAATATATATTATCTATGTATGAACACACAAAGAATGGGTTTATACATAAAATATACTTTAGTACAGTGCCTCACATATAATAAATGCTGAATAAATACTGTATGCAGCTAGTAATAGTGAATAGAAGACAGTGAACAAAGTTAATCTGCCATTATTCAAAATAAATGGTTATAATTTATTACTACAGATATCAGTCAAAAAATATTTAGTGCTTCTCTTGTATCTTTCCAGAACTTACAGTCTGGCAAGGTCAATGCTCAGCTGGATGGATGGAAGGCATAACAAATCGGACTTTTTCTTTTGGAGCCCTCTCCTGAAAAATGCCTTGTAAACGAAATTCTCCATGTGAACTTACTGTTTTCAACATCATAGTTTTTCTCCTTAAAAAAATGGAGTGAAGCAAAAAATGATAACTGGGTTATATGTAGTTTAGATGAAGTCTGGCTGTGATTTTATTCTATAACATAAATATATAAATGCTCTCTCTTGTGATGGTTTTCATTACCTGAGTTTGGATACATTAGCCCAGAGTTAGACAATGAAATGGGAAAATATCATTGATAGGTCTAGCATCAAAAACAATATGTGGTTCTTTGATTCTATGACTATTAAATTGATTACAATGAGGCACCAGCTAAAGGCTGATAATTTAAATGATAAGCAGAGGGTTCAAAGCTGTGTCTAATTCATTACTAACACATCTCTAGTTGAGATAGTAATTTAAAGTCATGTGTGTCACATTAATTATAATCTTGTTTCCAAATGACAAGATAAATATCTCAAGGAACATAATATATTATGGTCATAGGTCAAACCAAATGAACGTCTAAAATAGATTAGCACTAAGTGCATGCAATATGTCATGTTTGTACATTTTTTAAAGGATAAATCGTATTAACATTTAGTGGATTGTTCATTGTACATCATCAATGTTTAGCTTTAACTACATTAATACTCTATTCAGTTAGAGCATTCTTTGAAAATGTCACACACAGAGATGCTATAAATTCTCTGACTGAAAATCTTAACACTTGAGAAAAAATAAAATAAGCTAATTTGTACCCTTTCCCACCAAGATTTGATTGTTTTGTTGCACATTGATGTGAAATAGATATATGTTGGTTCTGAAGTGACACAAACAAGGGCAATGTCATAATAAACAAAAGAAGAAAATCACCCAGAGCCTGGCTGGTGGCACAGTGGATAAGGTGCCAGCCTGCAAACCCAAAGGTTGCTGGTTTGATTCCCCAGCCTGGACACATAACCAGGTTGCAAGCCAGGTCTCCAGCCAGATCCGTAGCTGGAGGCAGGTGAAAGGCAACCATACATTGATGTCTCTCCCTTCTCTGCCTCTCTCCCTTCCCCTCTCTCTAAAAATAATTTTTTTTTAATTCTTAAAAAATAAAAAGAAAATCACCCACATGCCAGTTCTTTGTTAGTATTCATCTAATGTCTCTGCCTTTACTTTAAGCCTCTCCATTAGCTGGGACTGGGTCAAAACCTCCAACATTGTCCTCGAGTAGAAAAGCCAATTGTATCCTAATTCTACATGGTAAAATAAATGTAGAATAAGAATGCAGCCCTGGCTGGTGGCTCAGTGGGTTGAGCACTGACCTGTGAACTCAAGTGTCCCTGATTCAATTCCCAGCCAGGCATATATTCAGGTTGCAAGCCAGGTCTTCAGCCAGGTCCCCAGCTGGAGGCAGGTGAAAGGCAACCACACATTGTTGTTTCTCTCCCTCTCTGCCTCCCTTCCTTCCCCTTTCCCTAAAAATAATGAATGAAATATTTTTTAAAAAAAGAATGCAGGCTGTACTTATCCACTGCACTAGACTAGGAACTGCTAGACTTATATTGTAATTATTAGGTACAGTTGGTTTTCAAATTTGAGCTGAAATTTAACTGTTGTGACTTTAGTGTGGATTAACTAGTTTTCCTACCTACAAGCCCTGAGGTCATTGGTGAAATATTTATCCAATCCTCTCTTCTACTTTGCCTATTAGACATTATACAATGCTATGTTTTTTAGCCTAGAATTCCTGCTGTGAAAGCATTTTTGTATTACTTGTGTGAATATTTTGAAAAGTCACTTAAGGTAGACTTAGGAATACTCAAGAAGAAGCATCACACAGAAGTATTTATTTAGCTAGCACAGGTATTCTTTTGGTGTTTTTGTTGAATCTGAGTCTTTAAAGCAAGGCAGGCAGCCCAGAGTTCCTCAAAATTTTCCTCTACTCCCTCTTCCTCACACAAAGCTCCATCCCACACCAGCGTTACCTACAGGCAGCAGAGATTACTACAAATAGTTGAGGCTCCACTGCAGACAGACATTTGTTATGCCAAGTAGAGTTTGCACTGAGCTGAAATGATCAAGACAGCAGAGGGTTCCTTCTCTAATTCTATTTCCCAGCCTCCCAATGGATTCTGTCATATGTCCAATATTTTTTTCAATAACTTTTTAAACTGCTAGCTAGTCGGCTTCTATTATATGTAATCTAGTACTTTGACAGATACAATACAGAAGCATTTCCCTCTGTCATCTCTCACTATTAATGTTCCTCATGACTCAGACATCATGTCCCCAGTCACTTGTTATTTCTCAAGGAAACCAACCCTGACCCCTTAGTCTAGGGCAGGCACCTAACTTCATATTTTAGGAGCACTTGTGTATCATTTTTACCTGTTACTAAAAATTATAATTATTTAACTTCCATTATATAATCAATTGTGCTGTAGTAGAATTTTGCTTAAAGGCAGAAAACATGACTATCTTGTTCACTGTTGTATCCCAAACTTCTCTGAAAAAGGTGAAGAATTGAGTCAAAAAAAAAAAAAAATACACACACACATTGTACTGTCTTTACTGTCTTTGAGAGCTGACATCCTTAAGCATTCATTTTACTTTGCATTGAAAATGATAGTCTCTGTTTATGTTTACATTTTCCAATGGATTTAATCTATTAACTTTGAAATTGGTGTTTTCAAAGCCCAGTTTGATGTTGCCATTCTCTGTCATCAAAAATCTCTGCAGAACAAATACTTTATTCAGTGAATTCTTTCCCAATGGAGAGGTAAAAATATAATTAATTGCAAGTTTGCTTCATGAACATGGAATGTGAAAATATTAATTATTTGATTTCATTGTTCAATGGCATCTGACTAAGGAAACTTGACTGTGAACTGATCTGTTCCTGCCCAAATGTCTGACAGGTCCCTGAGCCATCTTCCTCTCTACAGTGGATGGGAGGTGCCGATGCTTGACTCTCTGGCCCTTAGTTTTCTCTACTGACCAATTCCTCCCCTCTTCCATTTCATTCTTTCTTTGGATATGTTATTACCAGGCAAGCCTACATTGGATGGTGTGAGACCAATTCACTTTAAAGATAATCTTATGCCCGATCAGGCTGGGAGACCAGAAAGCAGGAGAATGAAAAGCAGAATCCTTAGGAATGATTCTAAGTTTTGTGGTTCTTTCTTCAGTTAACCCAGTAAAAATCAATGTGGCCTGTATCACCAGCCTAAGGGTATAATTAAGATTGCAAATCTTTTTCATATTCAAATTCATCATTCAACCCTCACAGGGCCAATTTAAAAGAAGTCTAATGGTTACCTCTTGAAAATTCTTTCTTTAACCAAACTATCAAGAATAGTCATCTCCATTTCTCATTTATCTTACTCAGGAGACTTAACACAGGAAGGGAAATAAGCACGCAGGGGGAGAGAGTGGAAGGAAGAAAAAAACTTAATAGGAGGAGGAAGAGAAGGCAGGCACTCAGTTATGTGACCAGTTTCATACTAGCCCTGACATTCAATTGTCATTTCTGCTGTCACTGCCATATAAACTCACCACACCTACGTGATCTAGTCCAATGCATTCATTTGAACCTTTTTACCCTCCCCAATGATGCAGTACAGCTGCAGAAGGTACCCAAGTTACAGATCCCCCTTTTAAACTTCCAGCCTAGCCCACCATTCCCACAATGTGCATATTGTGACAGGAAGGTCTTCCAGTCACAGACTATTAAGGAAAATAATCTTCCTCTGTGACATCCTACAATTGGTTAGTCAAACTCATACCTGCCTTCCCTCAGCATGAATGCTCCACAGGGGGACAGAGGTGAAGTTGTTTGAAAACACATCAATCTATTTGATGTTCTATTGAAAAGTAAGGTGGTCATATATGGAACAGGGAAATTGTATACTGAAGAAGGCTTGGATCATGCAAATTTACTCCACTTTTCCCTAAGCATGTATAGCAAAAATGCCTGGAGAAAACTTTATCAAGCCACAAAATGTCCTGATACATTTTTTTCCTGAGTCAAGTATTCCTACTCTTCTATTTGCATAAAGTATCTTTAAGAAACTTGTCAGAATTTAGAAAATATACTCCAAATTGTCCCCTCAGTCACCTAAAAGTGTCTTACAGTTTCATTCACCAACCAATAAACAAGAAACTGTTCTATCTTGCCTTGCAGCTCTCATTCCTCTTTACAAAAAAAAATTATACAGCCTGTAATTATTAAAGATGTTATAAGAAAACACAGAACTGACTTGAATGTATAATACAGTAGATAATTGGACCATTTAGCATAGACTTCCCCTGGTAACAGTACCCTGAATTTTGCACAAGGATCAACACTTCCCAGGTGCAGCTTACATGTTTTGGAGGCTATTGGCTCCCCACTCCTGTGTCTGTAGACATAAGAATACATCACAGATCTAAACCAATTCTGTTTCCCTAGACATGGTGATTGATTCAGGGATGGGTCCATGGCTCAACATCAGCCTATGAGAACCAAGTGTTTGATTTGCTCTTGAAGGAAAGCTCTTTTTCCCATTAAATGAGATGTGTAACCACCCCTAAACCAGCCTGCCTTTTAATGAACCCAAACCAGAGGAAGCAGAACCAGCAATAAATCCTTGGCATATCAGACACAGAGCACTCAATTAATAAAACAGTAAACTTCCTTTTTGGTTGTGCTATTTTGGTTTGGGATTTCTATGAAAAGATTCTCATCTGATACATATGAACCAATAAGCATAACAGAAGGTTTAAATTAGTGATGTACTGAATAGAAGGGAAAGGGTGGTGAAGCACATTTTCTTTTTCTTTTTAAATTTGTGCCGCTTGTAGCCATTCCAACAACAGAAAATACAGTTTAATTGGAAATAGGCTAACATAGTTCTAAGAATAATCATCTAAGGCTAACTGCCTGGGTAGTTTCCATGTCAGATAAATTGGCTCTCCTATTATAAAGTGCATCTCTCCTGATTAGTATATGATTAAACAACAACAGAAAAAATAACCTCTTAGAACTAAAATATCAACAGCTTCTGGATTCCATTTTTCTTTGCAAGATAATGAGCATAGCACATTGTTTAGCATGTTTTTAATTGGATGAATATCAGATATACAATGTTTTTCTATCATTGATGCCTTGTGTGCTAAGAATTTCATTACATCCTAGAATTACCACATAAAATTTCCCCTGTATTTGTCACAAACATGTTCCTACACACGATAATTAGCATAACTTCTTTCAAGTATCCACTTGAAGTCACAGAGCCCTTTGCCTGGTTGAAAGATTCTGCTTGTGACCATGATTTGTTCTTTTTAAAATAGATTTTTCCAAAAGAGAGAGAAATGTGAGTGGATTTGTTTCACTAAAGTTCTAAGCAGTTAAGGGTTACACCCTTCACGTTGGTTCTATAAGAAGAGTAAAAGGAAACTAAAATATGGTCCTTGCCCTCCAGCGTTTTATAAGCTGATTCTAGTTACAAAATGGGCAGGGTACAAAATTTTACAAATAAATATAATGGAGAATCATTAAGTGAGGAGAAAATGATTGGTAAAATGGTTCTTTGTAAATTGTGTCATCAAAGGGAAGTAGGTCAGTCAGGAAAGGCTGCTAAAACATTTACCAATAAAGAGTCACATTACCCAAAATGAAAGTTTTTTTACCATTCATCAGTTCAACAAATGATTGTGTATACACCCCTGTGTTAGGTGCTGTGTTAGATTCCCATGGTCTGTTTGCCACTCAGTCTTCTATCATGGATACACATTAGCTGTGCAGGATCATCATCCTGACTCATGAAACCATGGATTCATTCAGGGGCCACAATTAGGCTGTTTCCAGTGTGCAGTTGTCATAAACAGATGTCCATGTTTCCTGATATGCATGATTGTATATATCTAAGGGAATGGAATTGCTGAGTCATCATGCTAAGTCATCAAACCCATTTATAGTCCTGCCAGTAATAAATAAGAAATCCAGTTGATCTACATCCTAAATAACACTCAAAATTATGACTGCTTAATTTTTTCTTCTCAGTCTATTATGTGTAAAATGCTCTCTTACTATGGTTTTCTTTTCCTAATTAAAGTGAGGCTAGGCATTTTTTCACATATTTAGATTTTGCTTTTTCCAGCTTTGACTCTGTTAATATCCTTAACATGATAGATATACATAAAGATAATAGAATAGCAAATACAAGATCCTAGCAAGTCAACAAAATTTAGAGGATCACTTAAGAGTCTCTCACATTTTTGCTTCTTGGGGGATATGTAAAAGAATACTTGCCCTTTGGCCTAGCAGTTAACAGAAATAATAGCCTAACTCCTGTTACTCACCTTATATAATAACATGAAGCATGTTTGCTTCAGAATTCCTGATTTTCTCAGACTTTCCCATACCTCACCTCATTCCTAAAGCTCATAGAATTCCAATCAGATCAAGAGAAAAGTATCTGGGCAGGAAAGGCCCCCTTTTATGCAGAATGGCTGAGTGATGAGATCAAGACCTTTCGAGGCTAGAAGGCTCATGCATTCTCGTTATGGTTTGAAGACTAGTTGACTATCCAGGAGCACAGAACTCTCTGGTCCCTGTGGAACCACCCCTGATGATCACATGGGGATGACCTATATGTCAGACTATAGGAAAATCATTTCAAACAAAGTAAAATGGGAATATACATTGGGGTCAAAGGGGCAGGGAACATTTGCTTCGGGTACATGGGAGAAAATCAGTTGAAGTCACACCCTTTCAACTTTTCAATTTCCAAATAGGAAAGACAGAAAGATAATGATTGCACAAACTGTTTTGCTTCAAAGGGTGCCTGACACATATTAAAAAGCACAATAAAATACTGGAGTTACTGTCTAATTATAAAGGCACATCAAAAATAATTCAATAAATTCACATAAACATTCAAATGTTTTAAAAAGGTGAAAAAATTTATTTCCACATTCGAGCCATATTCAGAATCTCTGAAGATTTTAGGATCACGGCTTTTGTCCTCAAATGCAAGCAAGAAATCACAAAGCTTCAGAATCCAGAGTTTCTAAAGGAAGTACATGAGATGGGGGAAATCTCAACAGTAACAGTGTTGATTTGCATTTGTAGACTGCTATCCTAGTCCACTCAGGCTGCTACAACAAAATATCACAGACTCGGTGACTTATCAATCATAAAAATTTATTGCTCAAAATCTGGGAAGTCCAAGAACAAGACACTAGTGTGGCTGCATTCAGGCGAAGACTGGCTTCCTCACAGCCTATGCTTCCTCATAGTGCCCTTACAGGGTGGAAGGGCTAGAGACCTCTCTGCAGCCTCTCCCATAAGGCACCAACCCCATTCGTGATGGCTACTCCCTCAGGTTTAAGCACCTCTCAAAGGTCCCACCTACTAACACTATCACAGCAGGTATTTCAATTTCAACAAAGGAACTATGTCGGGGACACAAACATTCAGATGATAGAATCTGTATTTCTAGTGTATTCTCTTCCTCAGCATGCCAGTGCATTTGAAATAGGCAGATATTTAAATTTGCATTTTCACCATTGGACAAATTGAATCAAAGAGAAATGGGCAACTGTCCAAAAAGCCGCAGGGAAATGAGCCCCACACATGGACCTAGAGGAAACATCTCCTCAGTCCTACTGTGTGCTGAGACTGGGAATCCTCTTCCTGCTTGTCTCATGATTAAGTGGATTAGGAAAAAGCAAGCACAATTCTAATATTACCTCCTTTTAAAGCTTTTGTGATCAGCTGTTTTAATTGTGTGTATATAAGGAATCTGGGAAGGCTTATGAAACTGGTAGCAGCCATCTCAACTCTTTTTTATGTGTCCTTATAAAAATTCCCAGATGTCACAACTGTCACACCTACTTGTTAAATTAAAGAAACTCTTGAACCACAGTAAACAGATGCTTGAACAGATGGAAAGTTTCTTTGGGGGCTGAGAAAAAGAAACTTCCAATTAAGGAATGCCTGGGCACTATTTTATCTCCCTTCTAGTTGACTGAACTATGAGATTTCCTTATGTCATGGTTTAGACATTTTTTTTAAAAACTCAATTTCCCTTAATATTCTTTATTTCTTCATGAATCCATAAGCATTAGTTTAAAATCTGCTCATTTTTACCCACTCCTTATAAAATTGCTACAGTGTTTTCAAAATACTGAAGATTCATGAAATATTCTTTTAGATTTTTTCCAAATTTATTTTTAGAGAAAGGGGAAGAAAGAAAAGAGAAACATCAATGTTGTGGTTGCCTCTCATGCACCCCCCACATGGGGACCTGGCCCACAACCCAGGCATGTGCCCTGACTGGGAATCAAGCCACTGACCCTTTGGTTCCCAGGCCAGTGCTCAATCCACTGAGCCACATCAGCCAAGATGAAATATTTTAATGTGATGGTTATATTGAATACATTTATCCTTTTCTACCTTGTGTCAAGTTTGCATCTTATATTTTCTCTCCATTCTCACTTACAACCTTAAACAGCATATATGATGTGCTTAACACTTGTTTCTTCAGTATGTTATCTCCTAGCGACCCAAAAAGAAACATCCCAGTGAGAAGTAAAACAGAGCCTTGGGGCAGGTACTAAAGCAGATGTCAGCTCTTCCACCAACTGTGGTCGCAGGCGCTCAAGGGCAATCTCCAACCAACAGTTACCTTCCTTTGCCTCTGAGGAAAAGGTGAGCTGGGCTCCCTCCTGAGCCAATACTGGGCAGCTGCTTCTCTGACAGGCATTCTCACCACACTCTGACGCTTGTTTCGAACCCTTTCCATGTTTACCGCTGTCACCACCTCCAACACTTCACTTCCTCAAATTACCACTAACCTGTAGACATGAAGATAGCCTTTATGGAAGGGCTATGAATGTACACGGAGATGTATAGCAGCCCACAGCCTCTTCCTTAATTGTCCTTAGCCAGTTTAGTATGTTTGATTTTTTTAACAAAAAAATTCCACAGCAAAATTTAGCAGAGAGTACAGAGTTCCCATACAACCCTTGCTCAAATATACACACATGTGTACACACACACACACACTCTCTCTCTCTCTCTCTCTCTCTCTCCCTCTCTCTCTCTCTCACCCTTTTCCACTAGCAACATCCAGCACCACAGTGGTACATTTGTTAAAATCCATAAACCTACCTAAAACCCATAGTTTGTATTAGGGTTTATTCATGGTGCTGCACGTTCTATGGGTGCTGACCAATGTATAAGGAAATGTATCTACAAGTGGTATTCTGTAGGATTGTACAGAATAGCCTCAAAATCCTATGTGCTTTGCCCATTCATCTCTCCATCCCCCTCACTCCTGGCAATCACTGATGCTTTTATTGTCTCCATGGTATGGAACCTTTTCAGTTTGTCCTATTTAACTTAGTTACATGAATTTAAGGTTCCTCCATGTCGTTTCATGGCTCAATAGCCTAATTTCTTTTCAGTACTGAAGAATATCCAATTGTCTGGATGTACCATAGTTTATTTATCTATTCCCCTACTGAAGGACATCTTGATTGGTTCCAGGTTTGGACCAGTACGAATAAAGTTGATATAAACATCCCTGTACAAGCTTTTGTGTAGATATAAGTTTTCAGATCATTAAGGTAGATATCAAGAAGCACAGTTGCTAGATCATATGGTAAGAGTTTTAGCTTTGTAAACAACTGTCAAACTGTCTTCCAAAGTGGCTGTGCACCATTTTACATCTTTGCCAGCAATGAATAGAGGTCCTCCCTGAGTTTGGTTGTCAATGTTTAGGATTTTGACCATTTTTATACGTGTATAGTGGTATCTCATTATTGTTTTAATTTGCAATTCCTTAATGACATATGATGCCAAACATCTTTTTATATGCTTATTTGCCATCTGTATAAGCTCTCTGATGAGGTATTGATTACATCTCTGGCTTACTTTTTAAATCAGAATTTTTCTTTTTGAATTTTACGAGTTCTTTCTATATTCTGGATAACAGTCATTAATCAGATATTTTTTACAAATATGTTATTCCAGTTTGTGTCTTAGCATCATTTTCTTGATGTTACTTTTTTGAAGAACACAATTGTTTAATTTTAATGAAGCTCAATTTATCAATTACTTCTTTCATGGGTGGTGCCTTTGGTGTTGTATCTAAAAATGTATGTTGCATCTAAATGATACCAAGGTCATATAGATTCTCGTATGATATCTTTTGGTTTTATAGCTTCACTTTTTGCATTTAGATCTAGGATCCATTCTGAGTTCATTTTCGTGAAGGGTATAAGGTCTGTGTCCAAATTTAATTGTTGCATGTGCCTGTCCAGCTTTTCTAGCACCTGCAGTCATTTTTCTCAATGACTGAATTTCCAGCTTCCCTGAGCTCCTAAAATTCCTGTTTATTTTTTTATGGAGAAATTGTTTTTCTCTTTTTTATCTCCCTCATTTTCCCAAAGGGCCTTATTTTACAGTTAAATTCATTGATTATACTGTGTCTAAATAAGCAAGATGCTCCCTCACCGAATATCCTCCATTAGAATATGTTAGGGAACCTCTCCATGGGAGGGACATGACCACTGACTGCCATCATTTTATTCCAACTATAGGTGAAACAGACCCAATGTTGTCATGTAAGGAAAAATAACTTTATGCTGGAAATCTTTCTGACATCTTGTGCTTTTTCTTTCTTCTTTCTTTTTTGATATTTTCCAAAATAAAACCACAAAGAGGTTTGATAACTAAATTCCAGTTGAAAATTTTAATAGATAAGATTACTGACCATGTTACATACACAGCTTCTCTATTATACATTTAAATACCTGTTTACCAATATTTAATAACTGCTCTTAATGATCAAATTTCAAATTTTTAATTTTCTTTCCTGATTCTGGCAATTCTTAGCATCCTGACTTCTAAAATGTACTTTAAATAAGTCAACACATTTTAGAAAATAGCTTAATAATAGGGCACCTTCTTCCCACCAGTTTTTCAACTTTCAGGCAGCATGATTACATTTTTTAAACCATGTGAAAAAAGGTGTGAGGGATGAACTGAGATTTGTTTGCAAGGTATAATAGGAACATTTTTAAAGAAATTATGTATCGTCCCTATCCTTGGTAAGAAAGGAAATAAATGAGAAAGTTAAAGTATAAGAGTAATAAATGGCTGCTACAGTATAAGTGAACCCTCAAAAATGTAAGGAGAGCTATATAATTAGAGAGTTGAGAAATATACAATGAGACCCTTTTTTGGAATCCCAACTGCATCAGGATACGTTCATTTTGGATAAAGAACATGCCATTAATGCTTCTTGGAATCTTGAGTGTTAAACTTCTATTAAAATATGCCTTAATTGATTTTGTAGATTTAGGAGTATTTCTCAGATACTAACACCCAATCAAATAGGAGTAAACATTATTATTCATTTCTGTTGCAGCATCACTTGTACATGCCTTTAAACTACTAGGTAAGTTTTTATAAAAGTGCTTCTCATACCCTGAAGCTACCCTACTATGGTTTCCACCTTCTATGATCACAGGTAAACAGAAATGTGGAGAAATTAAATGAATTTTTGTAGAAGAGATTAAAAATACAAACATTCTAAAGCATCTTCCCTAAAGATTTCCCTTTTAACCAAGCTTCTTAAAAGGATTTTCCAATTTTTTAAAAAAGGTCAATGACTAAAAATCAACCACAGGGTAACAAATATCAACACATTATTTTCCTATGACAATGTAAGTAATAAATTGCTAAAGCACTATCAGACTGGTTCTGAATTAAGATTTAGTAGCAAAATAAACATTAAGAATATGTAACTTTTACCTCATTATAAAATTAGACTTTACCTCCTTTTTACATGTATTTACCTCCTTTCCCTTTAAATTCTATTTCATTTTATCTGTAGTTTTTGGGTTTTCTGCTATTTTTCAATAAAGCCTTTTGTTGTTTTCCCAACTAAAAGACATACTAATCCCACTAATTCTTTCTAAATTAAAGTTTTACAGTAAAACTGCCATTATCTCTTTATGTTCATTGCTTTTCTTCAGAAAACAAGTTTGAAAGTTAAATACCTCCATTACAAGCCAACAAAATAAGATTAGTTCTTAAACTTGTGCCCATTTGGGCCTCTTTGGCAAGTGTGTGATTACATTTTAATGCAACTGAAGCAGTAATAAAAAATGTCTCCTTCAAATTACTTGATACCCCCACAACCAAATAGACTTGTACTGAGGTTTGAGCATTCAGTACCTTGGCTGCTTTAATTTGAAATGAGTGTTTCCTCATTTTGTACCTCCTACAAAGGGCTTCTAGCTTTTTAGTAGCAACAATGAGAAAGAATTCAAGACTCCTGAGTAGTTTTCAAGTCATCAGCTCAGCTGAGGAATTGGCTGTTGGCAGCTGGACTGATGGAATACTATGAATCGTCAAAGGAAGCCCATAGGAAGCAAATGGAGTGACATACCAACAATTTAAATGTCCCCATCGGAAACTCCCACAGCTGATGGTGTTCACACAGCTGTGTGTTATTAGCAAGGAGCCTTAAGTGAAAGAGAGAGCCCTCTTTAGGGTCATTCACCATCATAACATTAACTAAAACCTGCTGGTGCTGAAGCAGCAGTGGGGACTATGTATCACTATTGGTTGATGGTTGACATAAACTATAGGGAAGTCTATCTTTTGTGTTTTCAGAAATGAATTTTATGGGTGAGTTTTACAGTGATCACAAGAGCTAATAAATATGCATATGTGTTTTAAACTAACTTGCATAACTCTTAAAATTCCAAAATGTGCCTTTATTAAAGCAATCACATTTCATCTGATTTAGATTCAGAAAAACAAAACACAACCGAGAAAGAGAATCTCTAAATCACTTCTTGAATACATCAAGTGAATAAGCAAATAAATTTAGAGTTTATAATAAACACAATAGCTTTGGAATACCATCCTGGGTAGCCAAGCCTCCATATTTTGTACTCCGCCACAAACTAGTTCTTTAACTTTATTCATAACAGGTTAAAAATAGATTACTTACTTGTAAGACTCCGCAGTTAAGTTAATAAGTGGGTTTACGATAACCTGACCAATGTCGGTCATTCTACAGTGGGGAAACCAGGTTCTTTTCCTACTTAAATTTAAAGTGTGTCAATATTCAGGAAAATCATAAACATAATTTAATAGTCAATGACTCCCACTACTGCTCCTTCAATGAACACTCAGCAAGCATTTATGTGTAGCAGTCTGGGAACCCCAGGGTTAACAACTGGGGTTCAGTTTAAGAGCTTCTGTTTCTGGACATGGCTGAGAGAAGCAAAGTCAAGTGTTAAGCCAAATGGCCTGGCTTGTGCATCAAGCCAAGGGAATGCCAAAGAGTCACACATGGCTCATTGTAAGAAAATGATTTTTCTTATCTGAGTAGATGCTTTTCTCAACAAGGATACTATTTTTAAATCAATCAAAGCACTTTCAAAACACAACCACAGGACACTCCACTGATTCTCTTCTGTCACTTGATTTTTAGGTTTTTCTGTTTTCATCATTCTGGCCTGACTTGTATTGTGTAACATAGTCTATCAGGTGCAGCCACAGGAGGAGACAGTGGAGAAACTCAGGAAAGCGAAGTTAATTCTACTCACAGGTCTCAGAGACGAAAGACACACTGTTCAGGGCCACATGGGAAACCCCAGGACAGAGTTCAGGATCGGCCATTGTTGGGGTTTCTGTGGGTAAAGCAAACAAGGGCAGGTGAATGATTTAGGTCAGAGGAACCTTTGTGGCACCAGGGACCGGTTTCATGGAAGATAATTTTTCTACAGAGCTAGGTGCGTGTGGGAGGAGGGAAGGAAGGGGGAGAGGGTAGGGGGAGAAGGTGGGGGGCAGGGGCGCAAAGCGGAGACAGGAGGCAGAGCTGAGGTGGCACTGTGATTACGTGCCTGTGTCCACAGACAGGAAGGAGGGAAGTTGGCCACCCCGATTTAGGCGGGCTTCAGGCTATGAGGATGTTTCCGGTGGTTGGCTGGTACCTGGCCTAGGGATGATTAAACCCTAGGGCGATTGCTGCAGGGGTGCACCAGCTAGTAGACACTTGGAGGGGTGACTCTGGAAAGGGTGGTTTGCATATCAAAGGAATACTCAGCCTGGGCCCTTTGCTGGCTGTAACAATTAGCCCCAGAAGGACCAGCTTCTCCCCAGCCAGGCAGATTTTTTTTTTTTTTGAGATGTCAAAACATCATAATATAAAACACACACAACACATGGCCTTAAAATAAACCCAATTAAATAAGTTATACACACACACAAATTTTACATGCATCTGTCTTTACACCAAAGTAATAGTAAATCAAGGCTGCTCATCCATTATGCTTTTCAGCGTACTTTAAGATGGGTGTTGATTTGTTGTCCATCCAAGATTTCTCCTCTTTAAGCAGCAATTTGTATGATCAGAAGTCAGCAGAAAAGCCCAAGGTGGCTTCGGCAATCCCTGGTGTCAGGCTTGTGGCTCTCTTGCTTGTGGGCTTTATTTAAACCCTTAATTTTTTGTTAGCCCCTTTTATACTGAGTGAAGGCCTTGATATGTAATATTTGTTTCTATCTAAAAGGGAACCCAGCACCACAGCCAGTTCTTTTGACTCACAGGTATAACACAGAGGCTGTCCTGGCTGAGAAGATAGGATGTTTTTTTTTTTTTTACAATGGGTGTACCAAAACTTTATTGCCTATTTATTTTTTTGTTCTATTCCAGTTGTCCCATTTCCCCCCCATTGCTCTCCCCTGCCCCACCCACCTTCACTCCCACAGTCAATCTCCACCTTGTTGTCCTTGACCATGGGTCATTTATACCTGTTCCTTGCCTAGACCCTTCCCCTTTTTTCTTCCCTTATCCCCCTCTCCCACCCCTCTGATTGCGAGACAGCAAGATGTTTTCAGCTCATTTTGATGAGTCTCCAGGTGCTGGGGCTTGCTCTGTGTTGATGTCTTAATATGTAAGTTGATACCCTGAATGGTAGCACAGTGGATAAGGCACCGGGCTGCAAACCCAAAGGTTGCTGGTGTGATTCCCCAGCCAGGGCACAAAACCAGGTTGCAAGCCAGGTCTCCAGCCAGGTTCGTGACTAGAGAGGTGAAAGGCAACCATACATTGGTGTTTCCCTCCCTCTCTGCCTCTCTCCCTTCCTCTTTCCCTAAAAATAATAAATAAAAAATATTTTAAAAATATGTAAGTGACTGCTTGAGGCTGCATGGAATGGCGCTAGTTGTAAATTTTCACATATTCAAGGATGTAAAAGTTCACATGAAACAGGTTAAGTCCACTATTTCCTAGGTGATACAAATCCTTGGAAGATGCTTTCTGTATGTTGCATGGCTAGATGCCACACAGCTTGGTTTCCCTGATTCCCTGTAGGCCTTTACCTGTTGTCCCAGGGTGTTTTGACCAAAATGCCCTTTTATTTTCTAAAGTGTCTGATAGTTGGACTTCAGATTCTAGCTCCATTGTTTTCCAGGATGACAGGGGCGAGTTGCTTAACCTCCACCATAGTTTTATGGGTAAATGGAAATAGTGGCACCTACCTCGGGGGGTGGCTGTGAGAACTACATGCATGCATTAATGCCTATGGTGGGCCTAGAATAGTGCCTGGTATTTAGCAAGTGCTCAGTAAGAGTTAGCTACAATATTATGTCATGGCATTTTATGACTCAAAAGGTATTATGTAGTCATTTCTTACATTTTGGAGTCTCTATTAGTGATCTGCCTATAAGTATATATGAAATAAATATCAGGAGATACTGTCTCTAGAGGGAATACACATTTTCATTATATATAATACATAAGAAATTCGCCTAGGGTAAATAAAAAGTATTGATTTTTTTTTCAATTGCAGTTGTCTGTGTAATAAATAGATGTAGAGTGCGCTGTATATTCAATACTAAGATGCAATGTTTCTTTTAGCAACTCTCGACACAGAAAATAACTTGCAATCACTGTGTATAAATACTTTGTATCTCCTATCCACAAACAATTTGTTTTTGGAATTATGAGGTTTGTAATCATGGAAATAATGGTATTTGCAAATATTTATAAATAACACATTTTTATAAATATGTGTCAAATAATATCTTTTCATGTGTGTGCATGCTTGTATGTAAAGTTGCTAAATTTATACAGACAAATGTTGATACAGTTGACCATAGATATTAAGAGACATTTAAAGAAAATGACAAGATTAGTTACAAAATGGAAGAAAATACTTAAAACAATATAACTAAAAGTGATAGTATCATAAATCTATAAAAATTATACACATCAATAAGATTTTTAAAAAACAGAAAAATGGGGAAATGCAGGAAAATATTTTAAACAAAATAAATAATTTGGCCAATAAGGAGACAAAACTGATAAGCCTCATGAAAAAGCTTGACAATGCATATGAGATTACAATGCAATATTATTTTTCAAAATTTATGGCAAAAATTAAGAAATCTGATAATATTAACTTTGAAAGGAAATTGTCTCACCAGTTTCATGAAAATAATTTGTAAAGTTATAAAGTTGTCTTGTAGATTTGAACACTAGTATACCCTATGGCCACTGACTGTCTTCAAAATACATAAGTAAGGTAGATATTTAGATGTACGAACCAGGGACCCACATAAGAGAGCACCTGTATCACAGTTCAGAGTAGGAAAAGCTTTGAAATTCTAAACACACATGCACTAAAAAATAGATAAGTTTGGTATGTGTTCATCATATGTTAGAAAACGGTAAAAAATGAATTACAATGACATAGATGAACTTAGTAATGATGTTGAATTAAAAAACAACTCAATTTATTGTTCAGATCTATACATATGTGTAGTGTGTTAAAACTATTTTTAAAAGAAATAGTAAATACAAAATTTGAGATACTTATTGTTTCCTGGTGAGGGTAAAGAAAGGGATCAGAAAAGAATGTTTAGATAAATTGAAGATAATGTAATATTCCAGTTCTTGGATTAGGTTAAAGAGGTCCTGAACATCTTTATGTTATTAAGACAAATAAATAAAAGAGGAGTATGGTTATCCAAATAACGACAGTGTACCCTGAGCCAAGAATTATGATTAATCCAATGCCAGGCACCTGGGGTCCAGGAAAGATGGCAGCTCCTTTTAAAAAAATTAGCAGTGACTGGTTATTTGCTTTTATAGATTTTGCCTGTTCTGTTTTGTGTTGTACTTAGTATCTCATGAGAACTACTCCACATGTCATTACTTCTTTCATAGTAAATGTCAAAAGGCAACAGTTTACAAAATAGAAAAGTGTCTCCTTTCACATTTTACAAAATTTACTATGGTAATCATTACATAATAGGCAATAGATAGTATTGATGGTGCTTTCAAGGCATCACCAAGTGATCAGGAAAATTGATAAGACAGCATAAATAACAAACAGATTTATTTTAGAAAACATCAACTAGCGAAGCCAATTTGCTTCTTTGGGGAAGGGGGATTAATATGTAGCTTATTATTTATATACTAAGGAATGGAGAGCCAAGAGAAAATTCTTTTTCTTCTTGTCCATCACCATTATCTTGCAGATAATTAGCTGCTGTACATACCATATGCTCCAAGTTTCTAGTGATAGATACTAATCAGATAGAATAAAGTTCATTGTCAAATTTTAAAATATAAATGTATGTATCCATTTGTAGATACAATTAGAGAGAAAATATGTGATGCCAAAAGAGCAGATAATAGCTACTGGTGGGGGTTGGGGGTGGAGGGATTGAGTAAAAAGGAGAACGGACTCATGGCCATGGACAACACTGTGGTGATTGCCAGAAGGAGGGGGTCTAAGGGAACTAAATGGTAATAGGAAAGAAAATACAATAAAGATTAATTTTAAAAAAAGGATTCAAGGAGAAGCTTTTGAGATTCATTGATCTTCTAATTATTGTTACCTACGTTTAGATTAAAACATTATAGAAAAGCACAGCTTTGGACATATTATGCTCTGCACTTGGTAATTTGAAGTTTAAAATTTTAAACTGCTACTGTGATCAATCAAATTCCTGGCAATTGAACAAAGAAGGTATAATTTAGAGGTGTAGTAAATGCCAATGAACTATCATGGGCAGACCAATAAAAATAAAATAAAAACACGAAACTATAAATCTGAACCAGCCTACAAAATCTGTTCATAATTATGTAGCTAATTATTCACTCTACCTAGTATGAGCTTCAATTCCAGAAATGAAAGCACATAAAGGTTCCTTCCCCAGAACTTTAACAGACTATGACAACAGACTTGGCATTTGATCCCAACCTGGTTTCTAAATTGGTGATGTCAGGCAGCTCTGCTGAGGAGCACAGGAGCCTCTGCCCCTCACAGGGCTGTTCTGCAGCCATGCTCCATGACTCCTCCGTTTTCCAACGGAGCCCTTTCTTACTCGAGAGGAGCTGGGAGTGGGGTATCATGCGTAGGAAGCAAAGGCAAAGGCCTACCTGTCATTCAACCGTGCAATATTTATTCTGTATCTTCTCCATGCTATAAACTGTGCTGGATGCTACAGTCATGTTGAACTACAGCAGCAGGGCCCTGCCCCTCCTGTGGCTCCCCGCCCTGGGGGGATGCAGTCAAGTGCCCGGGAGAGCTGCTCCACAGAGCTGCGGGTGCCCCAGGAGAGAAGCACAAGTCTGCCTTGCTTTTGGCAACCTGGGTCTTTTAACTTTTTAATTGCTGAGAGCAGGCCACACCCTAGGTCAATTTAAATGACAATCTGTAGGAATGGGACCTGGGCACTGGTCATTTTTTAGGCTCCCCAGGTGACACCAGGGCTTAGACAAGTTTGGGAACCACTTGTCTAAGAACAAAATCATAAAGGGGAAATGAAACTGCTCTCTGTATAACAGGTCTAGTATAATTTTTCAGACTACATAAAAAGTCTATTTTCTATAAATGACCATAATTACCTTTTAAGCCCCCAAATACCACCAGGTGGCTGCGGTCTGTTCCGCCAATTCATGGTTTCTCATCCTTCTTTTCCCCGGTCTTTATTCATGGGGGTTGAGTTGGAGTTATATAGGACCAAGGCAGGAAAGAAGGGTCAGCAGAGAGGAGCACCTCTCTAATCCCCAGATAATATCCCTCATGTTGGCTACACTGAGTCCCCTCAACACATGGTTTCTCTGGTGTCATTTCGAAGATCCTGAGCACAGCTGCCTCATCCCGCCTACAGGAGCTCTCAGGGACCCCAACTCAGGGCTCACAGCCTCGTGCTTCTGGCCACCACCACAGGCGGTCTGCTCTGCCTCACATCACTGCTGAAGTTCAAGGGGCTGGAGTAGCGTTATAAAAACAGCATAGAAAGGAATTATTGAGCACACAATACGGTTCAATAATATATCAAAATAAGCCCTGGCTGGGGTTGCATAGTGGATTGGCACCGACCTTTGAACCCAAAGGTCGCTGGTTCGATTCCCAGTCAGGGCACATAACCAGGTTGCAAGCCAGGTCTCCAGCCAGCTCCACAGCTGGAGGCAGGTGAAAGGCAACTATGCACTGATGCTTCTTTCCCTTTCTTCCTCCCTCCCTGCCCTTCTCTCTGAAAATAATAAATAAAATGTTTTTTTTTTTAATCACACTTGTTTCTCCTTATCAAGTGATTGTGCAAAGAAGTTTGATGTTTGTTAAAATTCCCTTGACTTGTATTATAAGTATTATTTCCAACCCTCTGCTTCTTCCCTGAAATCTCTTTAAGTCATTTGTCTATTTTTGTGAGGGTTAACTTTTTTACACATAATATGTAATCCATAAGCCTATTTAACCTAAGGCACAAATCTGCATATCAGCTGCCATTTCTGGTCATGACTGGGGTAGTCATCATTAGTATCAATGCTGTTGCATTATAGTAAAGACAGTACTTGTTCTTAAATCTTGCTTCACATATTTCCTTGGTATCTGGTGTCTGTAGGTATTTGAGTTTTTTGACTTCTAACACACACACACACACATACACACACACACACACACACACCAGAAGACAATGAAGATCATCTGGAAGCATCTGTTTGTCATTTGTTATCCGATGACAAAGCTTTGAAATATTTTGAGGATTTAAGTGGCTGTTTGGCAGTGTGCTTAGAAAGCTAAATTGGGGGTGGGGGGGGGACTAAAACTAATTGCAAGGGGCAAATAGGAGTAGAAAAATCATTTATATGGACAGTTCATTAGGTAAGAGGTAAATAGGGTCAGAATTCAGGGTCATGTAGGGCAATGAAAAGAAAAAGTCACAAGTCAACAATACTGCAAAGGAGGAATCAGGCAAGTTGTTGATTGGAAGAAAAGATAAGCAATTAAAATTGACAACAAGATCTCAGACCAGGGCAGAAAGGAAGTTCAATAACAGAAATATGAGGTTTGTCCCAAAAGTATTGGCCATGCAAACTGTTTAAATTATATTGGTATCAGCGCAATATTTTTGGGAACAGACCTCACAGAAATGAGTCAAGTGTGGAGTTGCTGATTTTCCCAGGGAAGACTATCACTTACTTTGGTGCAAGTGTTTCTGCTGCCTGTTGGGCATCCTGGGGGAGAAACATATACATAAGTAAGCACAGCCATTCCTCAAGGACAATCGAGAAGAGCAGTTAAAAGCATGGACTTTGGCTTTGGCAGGAGGGCTCAGTTGGTTGGACCACTGCCCCATACAGGAAAAGGTTGTAGGTTCAATTCCCAGGTAGGGGATATACCTAGGTTGTGGGTTCAATCCATGGTTAGGAAGGCAACTGATGGGTGTTTTTCTCTCATATCAATGTTCCGTTCTTTTTCTCTTTATCTATCTCTATCTCTAAAATCAACAAACATATCCTTGGGTGAGAATTTTTTTTAAAAACAAAACATGGGCTTTGGAATTAGATAGAGCTCAAATTTCTCATCTATAAAATGAGGGTAACGTTAGATCCTACTTTCCCTGAGAAGCCTAACTGAGGAAATGTGTAATGTACAGTGATGATTAGTCAAGAAGAATTAGCTACAAGTAAACGCTCCTTTATGAGAATAAAAGAAAAAACTAAACACAAGACTGTAGAAAGAGAACATGTGATGTGAATGCTGTTCAAAAGCAGAAAGAAACACAGCGATAACTAAACCTACATTTTGATGATTCTAGATTCAAGACAGTTACTGGATATGGAATTATGGACCAAAAGGCCTGTGGACATAAGATACCTACCCTTATACTCCCAGGTGGCCCCTGCCTTTTTGCATATTGACTGTGTTTAGTTCTGTTTATATATAAAACACTGGTACACCTACCACTCTCAATTACTGAGGAAAGTCTGGATGAATGAATGGATAAACTGACCAGCAGATGGATAGAGAGGGGAAATAGTGTATTGCCTGAAATTAAAAGGATTCTGACATGCCATCTTTTGCTAGCTTAATGAATTTAGAGATGCAGGAACCTGCTGGCATTAGTAAGTTTAACATTTGTATTTTCAACCTCTCACAAAAGCCAATGATACACAGACAAAAGAGAAAATTGGCTAGTAAATAAACCTAGCTAAGTGTCGGCATTTATAACTCAATATGTCTTTCTTGTTTAAAAACATTAATTTCCAACCTCTCTTCTCCAAGATATTTAATCCTAGAGCTACAAATAGAAGGAAAGGAGCCAATGAGAGCACTGGTTGATTTTAAAACTGGAATGTTCAATTCACCAGTGACTCAGTGCCTTACAATGATACCAACATCTCATACAGAAATAAAATTAATAAATAATTTTCACTTATACTGAAGTCAGAATAAAAGCTATTCACTTACTGAGAAAGAAAACTTTATTGAACATTGAAAAGATGATTTAAATATAAGTTTCACAAACATTTTGCTTGTTAATTTGGGGATTCATAAAATGTCACGTGTCAAATGTGTGCAATATTTGCTAGTTAGGGGCATGCCTTTTTACAGGGCCTATTACAAAGAAACAACCTCTAGAAAGACAATCAATCATAAGGCAGGAAGATAAGAATTTAAGTCTCAGTTTACTATGTAGCCACTTGTACACCTTGTCACATAAATATGCCTTAGCAAGTATGTCACCAAATCAGCTTGGTCCTATTTTCTTTCCTTTTCAAAAAAATTTAATATTTATTGACTTTAGGAAAAGAGGAAGAGAGAAAGGGAGAGAAACATTGATGGAGAGAGAAACATCAGTTGGTTGCCTCCCATATGCACCCCAACCAGGGATTGAACTGCAACCTAGGTGTGTGTCCCAACCGGGAATCGAACCCTCAACATTTTGGTGTCCAGGACAATGCTCCAGCCAACTGAGCCACACCAGCAACAGCCCAGTCCTGTTTTCTTAACACATTAGATAAAGGTAAACAGATTAACTTCTAACACTAAGAACTTTGTAAGTATAGCAATTTATAAGTCCATGAATGGATTCTTTTGTATTCTGCAATATGTATTGTGGTATTGTGTTAATGTTCTGCAACATGAATTGTGGTATTGTGTTAATGTTCTATCCTCTCTTTTTTTTCACACTCCTTTAAATTGTACATTTGAGATGAGTGAAAAAAAATGTTTTGTTTGCCTTCACCCAGTACTAGGTTCCAGAACGAAACCTATCAAACAGAGCCATCAGGTAGAGGCAATTTTCCAAGGCTTCTTATCAGTGTAGGCTTGGAGATTACTTTCTAAGAACAAAATCATGATTTTTGAAAATTATATAACCATCCAAAATAGTCACAAGGGTCTTCTTTAGCTTTCGCTATACAGAGCCCAGAGTTCCTCTGGAGAGGCCAGCATCCACCTGGATGTTGCTATTTGTCAAATTCTCTTATTCAATCTAGGGCAGTGGCAGGAAGGTTCTCCAAAACAAAACTCAAACATCTTCAAATTAGGATATATTTATAATCTGGCTCTCTGGCTCAGTTATAGTTCTTGATGAAACCTGTCAGAGGGAGGACGGTGCAGATTATTCCATCCAGCCTCTAGCGTCCTCACAGACATATAGAGTCGGGTGGAAAAGGGTTACTAAGTAAAACAAAATTAAATAATCAGAAATGCTCTTCCTCAAAACACATACTGATTATTCCTCCTCAACTGAATTCTGTTCATCCATACAGAAAAGAGTAAGAAAAAAAGAACAGATTTCTCAACAATATAACAAATTTTTTTTATCATTTCAAAAATGAGGAACTAAATGTGTATTTTAACATACTTGACCTGAATTTGTCAAATTTTGACTGTCCTTTGTAGCTTCTGCTACAAAAATGTTCTTAATCTGCAAATTTTCAAACTAAACCCATTGAATATCAGGCTCAGAAATCTGCTCTCCTGGCTAGATTTGCCTGCTAAAACAAAAATATGTTCAAAACACAAACCATCTCCATTGACATGAGATGGCCAAGGGCCCCTTGGAGAGATTACAAATCATGCCAAATAGATTTTGGGCAATTAAGGTCACAGAAAGAATCCAGCATATCATGAATTTATGAGACAGAAGCCTATTATTTCTGACAAATTTATGGCATGTACTTTTCACAATCTAGTATTTCTTCCTTGAATAAAATGTTCACAGTGAAACTGGATAATTAGATTTACTCTCAGCCTGGGTCACAGCAGCGCTGTGCTTTCAGAAGTTTAAGAGAAGAATCTGAAAATCCCGATGCTTCTAAATACTCCTTTCAAGATCAGAGTCCTACAATTTTAGTACTAATCAAACTAAACCACTTGGAAGCACCCTGGTCTCTTTTATGCCTGTAGCTTTCTACATTCATTACCTCACTCCAACCAGGACCTGAACGACTTACTGCTATTCTAGTTAGAAACCATGTAAGAATGGCTCAAACTGATAAGCATCAGCTTGATTCCCCCATCCCTCAGCCCATGTAACTTCCACAAAATCAAAATCCCTTTCAAAATGTTTAAACCTTGAGAATTCATATGCTGTCCATATGGGAATATTTGTACATCCTTAAGATGACTGTGTCTTTGTTGCTATTATTATCTTCTCAAAACAAAAAGAACAAACACTGCATGTCATACTTTTTGTTTTCCAGAGAAAAAAATCCCCAGAAAGTACTTCAATGGTACAACTGGAAAATGTTCTAATAATACAGTCTTTCCTGTAGTGTTAGATGGATAATTTCTGAAAAAAATGAAGACAGGTGGATATTCTCTGAAAACAATGAAGACAGAGAACAGATTGAATCACTTTTAATAATTTGAATCTTGAATGAATTCCAAAGTGCTTAGAATCAAGCTGTTTTGCTTTTCTTTAACTAATATACCTCAAATAAAGATTAAATGATTTTTCTTTGAAAATTGGCCCAAAGTACTGGAAAATTGTGTGCTTTAGAAAACCACATTTATTATAAAATGAGCATTTAAACATTATAATTACATTGATATTTTGACTGGTGTTGCCATAAATTCTGTGCAGAGACTATCTCTTAAAATCTTTCTTCGGTATGCTGAAGTTCTCTAAAAGAGACATAACTCTAATCAATTGAGAAATTAAAATATAGCTGGAATATTTCATTATATAAACACTATTATGGGCCTTGAGAAGAAAAGTTGCATACTTTCAACATCAACTACGGTAAGGTTCTCCAGTCTTGTAACTAGGCCTCAGATTACTAGTTTGGTATGAAGTTCATCACCAGCATGATATGGCTACTCTAAATTTAGCACCCTTTTAGGCTGAACTTGCCATCAACTGAAACAAAGGGAAGGAAAGGAAAAGAATGAATTACTTCCTTGATTTAAGTATGGGAAATGGTAAGGAGAAAGACAGACTACTGATTCTGGAGATGAAGGAAGTAAGCATTAGCAAAAGTGCCCAGTAGATTTCTCACGGTGTACAAAGAAAATGTTCATTTTATAGTCAGCCTGTGACCAAAAAAACAAACAAACAGAAAACCAAAACAAAACAAAACACCTTTCATTTAAGTCATTTCATTTCCACACACACACAGGAAACATTTACCATTATAATCACAAGGGTTCAATGAACCCTGTACAAACCACATAGTTTGACAAATTCTGGCTAAACTCACCTCAATTCTGGGCTATTGGAGAAGTGGTATGAAGATCATTTATCTTAGCAGTTGCTTCAGAATTTGAACATTAACAAAAGGAAAGATCGAAATTGGCACCTGTGTTGTATGAAATGCAGCTCTATATAAGAAAATCTCATCTTTTTTGTAAAAACTTCTGTTTCCCCAGTTGCACTGCTTGAAAATGAATCTGTGTACCAGAAGGTTGTTCAGGATTATAAAACTTAATGCATTTTACCACAAGCAAATATAAACATTTTCAAGGAAAACACAAGGCAAGAGACATGAAAGACCATATGTTTTCAATGCTCTCCATGTCAAAACAATACCAGTCTCCAGAAAATAACTGCTAGTCATATTGAATTATTTAGCCAGATATCTTCCAAAAGATACTTGGAAGAAAGTAGAGTGCAATCCATGTATCGTGTAATGGATAAAAATAGATTTCCCCAGACCAAACGTATTACATTCATGAATTATTTTATTGGCCATAATACCATAAAAGATTTCTGAGTTTTACTGCTCATGGATTAGTGGCAAAGAAAAAAAAAATGAGGTAAGAGAAAACAGGCTTAATCTTCTGGAAAATGTTTCTCGACAAGCTATGTAAACTCCATCTAAATGAATATTCTTAATACACAAAAACATATAAGGCCTTTTCCTTTCCCAGATGCTAAGACATTTTTTTTCTCCCTCTGCTGAGAGACTATTTTTTGCAGGCTCATCCAACTCTTTCCATGCTCTGCTTCGAAGTTCAAACACACACACACACACACACACACCCTAGGAAACCGGGGCTGACGTAAAGGTTCTCCATGTCACCTGACAGCTCTAAGGTTCCATGAGCTACCTTTCTAACCTGTATTTTAATACTGTTCAGGTGACCAGGTGGATGCAGCACTGCAAGCAAATAATTTGTTCAACCAATTATCCTTTTTATACTACTCTTGGAAATAACCTCTTGCATACCATTTAACAATGATATCAAAAACTTGATGAATTCTCAAAAAAAAAAAAAAAAAAAAAGGTCTAATATCAAAGGAACAAACCATGACCTGGAAATAGCTAAATAGAGAAAGAGAAGGCAAACCAAATTGGAAGAATTCTTCACCGTGACTCTGGTAGAATTTGTTGTTCCTTCCAGAATTTGTCTCCTAACCTTTTTTATATTTTTTATATTTTGAGGACCCACAATTTACTTCCTAAGAACCTACCATGATACCAGGCCCTTTGCTAGATGCTTACTGTACCTTATCTTCTAACCTTTTCAGCAACACAATGCACATCTTGACATACAGAACCAGCTAAATAATCTGCAGGGCCCAGTGCAAAATGGAAATCTAGGGTCCGTGGCTCAAAACATTGGTAAAAATTGTCATTACAGTCCATTACTAAGATATAAAGCCTTGCCTTTTCTGATCAGTCTCTCTCTCTCTCTTAGAGAATATTAATTTGCTATTTAACGTTGCACTTCCTTGTGCTTCTGAACACTTGGGCAGCAGCTCAGGAGCCTGCCTGGGCCTCACTGGTCACACGTGTGGTACATGCTCCTGGAAAGCTCACCTGCTGATCAGCTGTCCTGAGTACCCTCCTGCTGCCACCCAACCCCCAGGCCAGTTGCAGGCCGGGGCAGGAGTACTGAGCCGGACATCTTTCCCACCTACAAGCCTATCATCCCAACCCAAGACAAAGCAGATGCACTATTTTACCTGAACAGGAGTGGAAAAAAGGCTCCCTTGCCACCCCCACACCCCATCCCTGTGCCCATTCCCGTGCAATGCAACCTAGGCCACTCTTACACACCTGGGGCAGGAGACCTTCCCCAAGCCTGTATCCAGGACCCTGATAAGAGGGGAGAGTCCCCAGTTATCACCAGAGGACTGGGAATGCATGTGAGGGCCCAGAAAGCCAGGGAGCAAATGGGGAGCTGGCCACCAAGAACCTGTTTAGAGGTGATGGGGGTGGCAGCAGGAACTTCCCCATTGTCATATCTGACTTCACTTACAAACCACAAAAGCAAAGGTCAAATTACTATGAATTTTAGAAGGCTGACCATATACATTGTACCATAAACCAAGCACAGGACCCTACTGAAGGTGAAGCCAGGCCCGCTGCCACTGAGAAGACCTCCGATGAATCCCTGGACCTTCCTCCCACTCAACCACCCCCTCACTCAGAACCCCAATCACCCCATCCCCTACCCCCAACACACTCAATGGGAGCCATGGGTTTCTTAGACAAAAATATAGCTTATGCACTTCCACCAAGGAAAGAGAAAATCAGGTGTGGGTGCTGTTTGCTACAAAGGATGAGACTGAAACAGAGCTTAAGTGATATGCTAAGAGAGAATTCGTCTGGTGTGTATGTGGTGGACCTGAGCTTCAAACTAGGGCCCTTGATCTTCCATTATATGCAGCTGTCATGTAGCTCGGGGTGGAAAATACAGATGAAAGCTTTCTGTGTATTGATGCCTGACAATGTTACAACCTATTTTACCATTGGCTTTAAGGGGGAAGAATAACCAAAATATCTTCACACTTCTAGGAGATGTTTGTGAAATGTCCTTCCTTTATGTGTTATGGTTTTGATGGGAAAGTAACATGCCTGAGAAGAATAAGTCTCCTGGAAGCTGCCCATGGTGAACTGGTTAATTCCTCAGATATTGGTACAAATGAATAAATGATCTGTCATTGATTTATGCTTTAGAAATAAGACACCCCTAATTGTAAAATTACAGTAGTCTTAAAATGTTCAAGTATGCCAATGGATTTTGGATAACACTGTTTTATTCTTTAACTTAATATTAATCAAAACATTCAAAATATTATTATAAAAATTTTGGAATTCAAGGAAAATAAATTAGATCACCCATCATCTCTCTAGTCTCACACAACCACACTTTTCATTTTGGTGTATTTTCCTTCCAGTATTTGCATATAAACTGTATGCAATCGTACTATACACAGTACCTAGTTTAAATTTTTTTTAAGTCTAAAATCAAGGATAAGAAAAGGCCTCAAACACAATTTTATTATGTTGCTTAAATACAGGACATGCACTAGGTCCTTTTTAAAGAGTATTTCTGTAATAGAACTGAAATAATAATGTTTTGATTTGAAAATACTAAAAAGAAAAAAGGTAAAAGCCTCCCAAAGCTCATTTGAGCAGTAAAATTTTCTCCCCATTTCGCCCACCCAATTGCATCCCCTAGACTCAACTACTCACAAAGATTGATGCACACGTTGTCCCAAATCTCCCAAATTGGCATATGGTTGTACATAAATATACACATCAGTTATATACAGTCTGAATCACACTGTACATGTAGATCTGTAATTTTATTTGTATACACAACTTATCTACATCTAGTACTAAAATGAGAAACACAGTTTTGACCTGCTTATGTTTATTGATGTCTATATGAAATAAAGCCTAAAGGATAAGATATTTTCAAGCCAGAAAACATTTCTCATGCTGACTTATGTAGAAGCCTCTTTACTATGAAGACACTTTTATTGCCCTGTCATCAATGGAGCATCCCTCTTACCCAAAAGCACTTTTGCCCATTTCCTAACTTCTTAGACCTTCATTTACAACTTGCTGGTAGAACAGACAATCTCTTGGAGGCACAGTTAAGTGCACAAGTGAAATCTTCTCAACTAAACTATAAAGTAGTGTGCAAAAAGCAAACATAACAGGCTCTGGCTAATGACTCAGTGGATAGATGCCAGCCTGCGAACCCAAAGGTTGCTGGTTCAATTCCCAGCCAGGGCACATAACCAGGTTGCAAGCCAGGTCTCCAGCCAGATCCGTAGCTGGAGGCAGGTGAAAGGCAACCATACATTGATGTTTCTCTCCCTTTCTTCCTCCCTTCCTGCCCTTCTCTCTAAAAATAATAAATAAAAAATCTTTAAAAAAAAGCAAACATAACATATCCTATTTCTTCTGTAATCCTTAGAGTCTTGTATAATATATGCCCTTAGTTAATGCTTGTGTTTAAACAAGGGCATGAATGGCTGACCCACTTTACTTTGAATTGTTTCACAAAGGTATTAGATTTGCGTAAACCAATCCAGATTCTCATGCAGACTCTCTTGATGGCAAATGTTTAAAATGGCAGGTCAAGTTCAATATATGAGTACTGCCTGAACAATGACTGGGCCATATAACAACTAAACTTGAAGCCTTGTTTTCTATCCTGATAATCGGGGAAATTTCACCGGGCATTGTAGGCTTTTAAAATACCTGTTTATATTTGATTAATTTTAACCATTTCAACGCATTAGGAGAAGATAAACTTGTAAAAGCATCACCCCTTTTAGTCTCTAGGAATAAATGATTATTCAAGAAATACTTTTGTATGATTTGGAACTAAGTTTTATCACATTTCAGACACATGCTTACTTTATTAATGCAGATCTGTGAGCTTATTGTAGTTTCCCTTATATATGGTTGACCTTATAATCAGAATTTTCCCTTATGCTTCTCTGTTTCTTTTAGATTTTGATTATATACATTTTCAAATGTACACAAAAAGAGAATAATGTAATAAACTTATCCCCTAACTTGAACATGTTAGCTAGAAAAGGTTTACGATCTTAAAAGTGACAATTTGTTTCTAGAGAATTCTACAACAGTTCTTGTCAGGCTCCCCCCCCCCCGCCCCCAAAATATCAGACATGAATCTAAGCAAAAGTAAACAAATGATCTTCAGGGGGTGAAAACCTGAACCACATGTGCCCCCTAAACTGCAGCTTTCGATGCAGTATAGGCCTTACATGCAGGCATCTTGGTTGCAGAATAAAACAACAGAAAGCGTAGTTAAGAGCAGTAAATGCCACATAGAACCTAAGTGCCAAAGTGCACTGTGTACTGAGCTGGACCCTGCAGAGGGCTGGGTGAGTATGCGCACAATTCTTGCCATCAATGAACTCGCACATTTGTAGGGGATAGTAAGCTACTAGTGAACAGAAGAAAAGTGTTCATTTAATTGGATAAGTCAACAACAATGTTGAATCATTTATTTATATTTTATAGATTTCATTTTTTCCAAGTCCAAATAATAATTTCCCTTGTTTTCAAATTCCTAAGAGACATATTAATGATAGTAAATATGTAATTTGGTGGAAAACTTCTTTCCTACATCAACAAAACCAGACATTACCAATAATCTTCAAATTTTTATGGTAGCTCATGAGCTATCTTGGCAAATTAATACGTGAAAGAGTAAGTGGCACTTTTTTAGTTGATTTATCTGCAGCAAAATTTTATAAAACTTATCCTTCAACTTATCCTTAGTTTCCCATTTCAGTCTGACCTACCTGGATTAAAAGTTAGGCCATTCTAGTGTATGGTATAAATTGGAGGTCTAATTTTTTTTTACTAAAAATGGAACTGCCTTTTGATTCATTAATTCCACTACTAGGACTATACCTGAAGAACCCTGAAACACCAATTCATAAGAACCTATGAACCACTATGTTCATAGTAGTGCTATTTATAATAGCCAAGTGCTGGAAACAGCCTAGGTACCCACCAGTGGATGACTGGATCAAAAACCTTTGGTACTTACACAATGGAATACTACACAGCAGAATGAAAGAACTCCTACCCTTTGCAACAACATGGATGGAACTGGAGAGTATTACACTAAATGAAATAAGCCAGGCAGTGAAAGACAAATGTCGTATGATCTTACCCATTACAGGACACTAATGAACAAAAACAAACAAGCAAACAGAACCAGATACATGAATACAATGAATAGACCTTCAGTGTGCAGAGGGGAGTGGGGGGAAGGGGGAGGAGGAGGCAAAGAAGGGGAACAGTTTAGTCAAGGAACTAGCGTGGAAGAACCATGGACATGGACAACAAGTGGGATTGCCTTTGGTGGTGGGGGGGAGTGGGTGGTTGGGGAATGAGACAGAGGGAAGGAAAAAGGGGATGGATATAATACAACAATAAAATTAAATTAAAAAAAAAGAATTTTAAAAAGTTAGGCCAACTGCTGGAGAAAAGGGAGGTCAAGAAATGGAATGTGGAGTCATGGAATTTACTCCAATTTCTCATCTACAGTAGAAAGTGTGGTGCAAGAGCCAGAAACATAGGAGTTCCCTGAAAAAGTCTCAGCTGGCTCTGCCAACCCTAAAATAAAAGGAGGGAGGGAGGGAGGGAGGGAGGAACTAACAAATGAAAGAAGGAAGGAAGAAGGAAGGGAGGGAGGGAGGGAAAATCAAAGGATCTATACAGCTCTACTAAAATAGATTGTACATTTTTCATAAAATCCATAGCTGATTCTTATGCCTATTAAAGTTTGAGAACAAAGCTGTCTTAAACTTTCTTACATCTCTTTGCAGAACCTATACAACTTTTATTTTGTCATATCTTGAATAGAATGGTCTCTTTTCTTTAGAGAATCAGGTTTCACTAACCTTTTTGAAATGACATACTCATATATGTTAATGGATACATTTGATTTAGTAATCTTTTGTCTATTATTCTTGTGTTTAAAAGATAGTCCTTTTATCTGCTCTCCTTTCTTTTTAAAATATATTTTACTGATAATGCTAATAGAGTTGTCCCAATTTTCCCCCTTTGTGCCCCTCTGCATAGTAACCCCATTCCCTCCAGCAATACCCCTACCCCCAGATCATGCCTAGAAGTTCTTTGGCTTAAGTTCTTTAGCTTCTCCATTTCCTATACTATGCTTAACATCCCCCTATTTTGTATCACACAATTGTGCTTTTTTTAAAAAGATTTTATTTATTATTTTTAGAGAGACGATAAGGGAGAGAGACATCCATGTATGGTTGCCTTTCACCTGCCTCCAGCCACAGACCTGGCTGGAGACCTGGCTTGCAACCTCGTTATGTGCCCTGACTAGGAATCGAACCAGTGACCTTTAAGTTCATAGGCCAGGACCTATCCACTGTGCCACCAGCCAGGGACCAATTATGCATCTTAATCTGTATACTTTTCCCCCCATTATCCCCTTTCTCTCCCCCAGTTGGCAAGCCTCCCAATGATCTCCATATCTCTGATTCTATTCCTGTGCTGGCTATTTGCTTAGTTTCTTTTTAAAAATTCTGTTGTTGATATTTGTGATTTATTGCAATTTTAATGTTCATAGTTTTGATCTTCTTTATTAAAATAAGTTTCTTTGACATTTCATATAATACTGACTTGATGATGATGAACTCCTTTAGCTTTACATTGTCTGGGAGGCACTTTATCTGCCCTTCCATTCTAAATTATAACTTTGCTAGGCAGAGTAATCTAGGTTGTAGGTCCTTGTTTTTTTATCACTTTGAATACTTCTTGCCAGTCCCTTCTTTCCTGCAAACTTTCTTTTGAGAAATCAGCTGGTAATCTTATAGAACTCCTTTGTAGGTAACTCTGCTTTTTCTTACTGCTTTTAAGATTCTCTTTTTATCTTTAACCATGGTGTGTCTTGGTGTAGTCCTCTTTGAATCCAACTTGTTTGGGACTCTCTGTGCTTCCTGAACTTGTATGTCTATTTCCTTTGCCAAATTAGGGAAGCTTTCTTTCATTGTTTTTTTCTGATAAATTTTCAATTTCTTGCTCTTCCTCTTCTCCTTCTGACACTCTATGATTCGGATGATGGTAAGTTTAAAGTTGTCTCAGAGGTTCTCAAGCCTCTCCTCATATTATTTTTGCATTCTTGTTTCTTATTTCTGTTCTGGTTGAATGTTTATTTCTTCTTTTTGTTCTAAATCATTGATTTGAATCCCAGCTTCCTTCCCCTCACTGTTGGTTCTCTGTACATTTTTCTTTATTTCACTTAGTGTAACCTTTATTTCTTCCTTTATTATCTTGTGCTCTATGAGTTTTCTAAGCATCCTTATCACTAGTGTTTTGAACTCTGCATTTGATAAATTAGCTATCTTGGTTTCATTTAGTTCTTTTTCTGGGAGTTTGTTCTGTTCTTTCATATGGACTATATTTCTTTGACTCCTAAATTTGGCAGCCTTCCTGTGTTTTTGTATTATTAGGTAGAGCTGCTTAGACCCCATGTCTTAGTAGCATGGCCTATGTGGCAAAGGCACTGTAAATTGTGTGCAGCAGAGCCTTAGATAATTGCCAGGGCATGGCAACCCATTTCAGTTTTATGACTCTGTGTCGGGGAGGGCTCAGAGTGAGAACAATGTTGCTGCCTGGCTCCTATTTGTTTGGCACTCACCTTATTTCAAGTCTCTTCACCCATTTCCCATGTGTGACTGGTACCCTTCCAGCTGGTAGCCTGGGGTTTGTGTACATTCTAAGACCATGAAGGTCCTTTAAGCAGTGAAAATATGGCAGTTCTTTCCACTGCCCCAAACCCCATTGATTTCTATAGACACATGTAATGGGGTTTTATCTCCTTAAGGCTGGAACCCATGTGCTGTCTGGCCTGGGTCTGGGATCACTTGCCCCCAAGATATCCCTCTTGATTTTATACCCACCACATGTGAATGTGGGGTTTCCCATTGTGCCACTGCTGCCTCTCTGCACTTGCACCACACCACATCTCCATGCCTCTCTGCCTGTTTCCACATCTCCACCCCTCCTATCTATCTGGATGTATGTGGCTTCTTTCAAGTGTTGGTTATCAGACTTTCATACAGCTCATCTTTCTGATAGTTCAGGGTGTTATTTGTTTTGAGATCTAGTTGTAATCCTCTCTGTGGTTTCGCTAGAAGGTGAGGCATGTCTATCTACACCTCCATCTTGACTAAAGTCCTATCAAAAAGCAAAGTTAATTTTAAACCTTAGTTAAGCCCTTAAGATTTTTAGAGTTTTAACTAAAGGGTTGAGGTTGGCATTAAAACCTTGATTTCTAGAAATCGATTAGCAGGCTTAGCTAGAAAAGAAAGTCCATTCAAACTTCCATAATAATCAGCAGATTCAACCACATCTCTATGTCTCAACAAGTGAAGAAAAGGTAAATATGCAAACAAAATATTAGATTTCATAAGTGTGAATATTACCATTAGCATACTCTAACCCAGGTTATTACAAAAACACATACACAGTTTTATAGCATCTTCTATAGCCATGTCTTATAAATAAAATATAGATTTAATCTTTTAAATCTTTTGTTTGCTGAATATCTACAAAATACTTTTAATTGGAGAAATATGAGGTTAAAATGTTTTCCTTTCTATTATATTGGCATTTTAGCAGAGTTAACTATAGTTTCTAAGATTAAAAATATTAATAAAATAATCTTTTAGTTAACTTTGTTTTCATATGCACAGTGGGATAAAGTAGATTTACAATTGTGAGCATGCAAAACACAGTTTATTCTTGTATTATTTTTCATTAATTATTGTATTATTTTCCATACATACAATTATAAACCTACTTTTTCCCCACCATGTACATTTTGACTAGAGCACAGATGACTATACATATAATCTCTTTTTTCTGGATTAGAATACAAATATCTTTATGAATCCACTAAATATTTAAGATGTCTTCCCAAATTTATTACTTTTCATAAAAAGACATATCTGATCTCCATAAACTAACAGGGCCTCTGGAAAACTGCATTTGATGGGGTGGAAATGAGAGGAATTAGAGAACCCAAGGAAAGTTTCACTTGACAGACTCAGACGTTAGATATGTGCTCAGCTCTAGAGTGGTGGGGTAGATACAAAGAAAGTCACCTCTTTCTCCTCTTCCTTCTATCCCCCTCCTCTTCCTGCACCATCACCACCAGCTCCTACACTCTTCTTCACAAATCCAAGGATTTCTACCTTGACCAGCTAGGGAATGCCAAAAAATATCTTCTCTAGACTGTTGCCTATGTTTTGCCATAGGCAGTTTATCAGGGACTGTCCCCAGAGACAGAGACATCTGTAGACTTCAGTTTTAAATTAACCATATTCATGTTTTTAGTACACAACTCAAAATCCTAAGTATGACCTTAGTAATTAAGAAACCCCCTGAAGCCTTTATTAGGATATACAGCTGCCTAATATTCTTGAATTGTAAAACCTAAGAGTAATTCAGCTTGAGGCTTGCCAAGGCCTACACTGCTTGATTAAGGTAGGATGCTGCAATAAGGTAAACACAAGACTAAAAATTGAAACTAACTTCATCACAGTTCCAGGGGAAAAAGGCAGAAATCTACATTAGACCCTTCAAAAAGGGAATGGAGAGAACAATTCATGCCTGGCCCATTTGGTATCCCTCAATAATGTGACCCACCCTGTGGTAGGCAACAGCAGAAGCTGCAAACAGGGACAATCCTTTGAGGACAGCCAGGTGGTAGCATTTTTCTGAAATCTTTCTCTTCCTTTGGTAAATGGTCTTATTTGGGGAATTGGTACATAAATACCTGAGGCCTGATAGTAGTTTTTAATTATTTGCTTCCTAGGAAACATTTGGCACCTTTCTTCTTTTTCCTTCTTGTTATACCAAAACCCTCTCTAATTTTAGTTCAAATTCTCTTCTCCAATTTGAGATTATCTTGACAGACGTGCATGCATGCTATAATAAGATGCTTTCTCCTCTTGACAGACTGTGGTTTTTCTTTTTATCATAGGCAATGGTATAAAAAATGTTCTTCAACATTATTTATGTCAGTGTTACACATCCCTTATTCTTCTTTCTATTCCAAACATTTGACTTTCAAATGCAGGAAAAACATTTAAAAAAAAATTCTTTCAGTAAATCCAAACCCTTCCATGTCTATGTTAGAATTAAATTTTATAAGAAATATATTTTAGGTATTTTTTTCTCAGTGGTATCATTTTCTTCTTGTGTATTATCAGAAGTGTGTAGAAGTTAGTGTGTTGTAAGGATTTTGATACACCTTGCAGTTTTCCATGGAATCTGCCAGAGCATTTGGTTTTTCCAACCCCATCATGATTTTTCTTGCAAGGCTGATGCCAGCAATAACTATTGTCACATAGGATGTGGGAAGATCTCTGCTTCATTAAAAGATCAGAGCTCATATTTTATGAGAAAAGGCTTTTCTAACTCCAGAAGCAGTTTCTTTTTCACACTTTTCTATGGCATAACATGTGCATTCACCTGTCAAGATTTTAACCCTAATATTTGTTTTCCTATATCTTCTCAAGCTATTTTGTTTACTTTGCTTGCTTTGTGTGTTTTAACATTTTGTTTAGGAGTTTTTCATCCACCTAAATAAATTGGGAGGTAAATCAGCCACTTATCAGACACTTTTTCAAAGTTTTGTTTTCCTCTACTATGTACTAACTCTTTTGCATACTTCTATCACATTATATTTTTAAGCTATCTATCACTAAGCTTTCTATCTTTCCAAAAAAATTACTTTCTTCCCAGAAGATTGTTTATTTTCAACTACCAACACAAACACCATCATCACCACTGAGCCTAACACATTGACATCAATTAACAATCTAACAAGTATTTGTTGAACTATAAAGTGCCATAATTCTGTTAGCTCCTGATGAATTATAATCCTGCATGGTAGAACATTACTACAAATTCTTGAGTAACAGGAGGTCCTTTTGAATTCTGAATAATCTATCTTTTTTGGATCCAAAAACTACCAATCTCCTAAGTATTAGAAATTAGCACTAATGTGTACTATCCACTTAACCCAAACTCCTTCAAAAATGTTTGAAGACATACTTCTAAATGAAGAATACTAATGCTTACAGGGGGCTATGCAATAAGCATAAATATGATAGTATACCAGGTATGACACAATAGGTGCTAAATAGCCTGTATTCCAACCCAGTATCACCCTTGCCATGGGTTTTATTGTTTAAAACACTAGCCAGGGCCCTGGCTGGGTGGTTCAGTTGGCTGGAACATCATCCCTCTGACATCAATGTCTGTCTGTCTGTTTCTCTCTTTCTTTCTCAAATAAATAAAAACACTACTCAGGTATAACCAAGGGGCCATAGGAAGCTAAAAGACCTCCACTGTTTCACCCTTGCTCTTGATTCCTCCATCGTTTTTTCACTGTCTTAAAAATAAAATCCAATTTCATTGTCATGTCACTTGGAAGTCCATCAAATTTACCCTATCACTTGGTCTTGATCTATCATTGTCTTTCATTTACACTCTAGAATCTAATTGACAGTACATGATGAATAAATACACTTCTTTTTCAAAACACTGGTAAAAGCATGGTTGTGACAGAAATGAAATTGCATAACTTTCAATCAAGAGTTTGATCCCACATATGAGCATAGACTACACAAGAATATGACCTAATTAACACTGGAAGGAAAAGTAAGAGTAGTTCTAACTCATTTGCAGTATGTCACCACTCGGCTAGGAGACTTCTGTATACCAAAAGTCCTGTTTCTACCTGGTCACAAAGCTGCAAAATTTTCCAGGCATCAAAATGATTTTGCATTCAAAGCTGGAGATTCTGACTTACCCACAGAAACACTTGTGAATATATCCCAGGATGTCTTCTTCATTTCAGCATCACCTTTCTCTATGGTCTCAAGATCCAGTGCATAACTACTCATCTCAATTGACCCTCTCCATCCTACCTGATAGAGACTGAGAATGGTCATGTCACCATCTTCAAATGCAGGCTTTACTGTAATCACACTGCTACATGTCTACAAAAATAAGTCCTACCTATTTTTGTCTGTCTAAATTAATAATGCTAATAATTTTTATTCCATGTTCTTCTGCAACAGTCATTGAAATAAAATTTATGAACCATAAAGAAAAGACCATTGTTCTTAGTACATTCTTCCTGAGCAGCACCAAGCACCATAGTTAAATGGACTAGTAGCCCCATACTTTCTCTCAAGATGCTGTAAATAAACTACCTTGCTGAAATATAGAAAATTTACTAAGTCTAGATCACTGAGAGTTACATACTTCAAGAGCAGATATAGTTTTTCTGGACCCTAGACTAAGACAAGTTCAAGGCAGGATTTTGAAACATCATATGTGGTCACTTTGATCCCTCTCAAAATAGCCTAGGCTGAAATACAATATTTTCCTTATAACCATTTTTTCTTGAAATTATTTTGTGTCTATGGTTATGCTTGAGGAAAACTGACAATGATAAAAGCATATTTTCCACTTGAGCCATAACTCTAAAAAAATGTTCAATGTAACTTACTTAGTTTACAGATATCAACAGGAAACTATTGGGAAAACAGTTTGGTCAGACTTATGGTCCCTCCTTTGTTGATGAAAAATCAACTCAAGTTCCCGCCTACTTCTCCAGTGTAAATGCTGCCTCTTGATACAGCTGTTTTGTTTCTCTCTAACTGCCTTGGCGGGTGTGCCGGATACATATGATTAAGACATGGATGAAGTTTCAGATCTTTGGTTCTTTAAAAGCATTATAATCTGCAAGATCTAAAAAGGTTACACCACAATAACCCCTCTGGAAAAAAAAGCATAGCTGATTCCCCTCCAATTTAAAAGGTTATTTCAAATCTTTCATATTTTATGCCCCATATCCAACATCCATTTTATAAGCCAACTGCACTAAATCTAAAAACTTCTAAGAATCACAGGTTTCAAATGGACTTGAGAAATCATTGCATATAACTTCTTATTTATAAGCAATGTTACACTTAAGACATTCCAGAGAAGTATCCTATTTTTAAAGACTATCATAGAAAGATTTTTCCAATATACCTAAGTATCCTATTACAAATCCCTAGCAGGCTTCCTTCGCCAAAAGTTCTTCACCTGTTATCCAAATCTTTCACATCCTAATGAGCTTATTTTCTCTACTCCAATCTCTTGTTAACTTGTTGTCTTTCCTACCAAATTCCATTGTTTATGGTCAGTTGATGGCATATTCTCTTTGTTACCGCTACCCTAAAGTGCTGCCATTTATTTTTTAGGCAGTGATTTTCAACCAGCATCCCACAAGAATTTTTAAAACATGTGATACCTGACTGTTTAATCAGGGACACTAACCTTTTGTCTCTTAGATTGTCAAATTAAAAAAATGACAACAGCCAACACAACAATGGCTACCTGGTGTAATTGAATCAAAATTATACCTAGTTTTTTTGTCACATCAGAAAAAATATATAATGTTTTATGTGTGTGGCAGAATTTTTGTAATGAGTTTATGTGTGTGCTATGAGATGAAAAAGGTTGAAAATCACTACTTTTCAGGATCAGGCAAGGGTCAGACTGGCAAGGTGCACAAGGCACAAAATATTTAAAATATATTTTATTGATTATGCTATTACAGTTTTCCCAATTGTCTCCCTTTATCTCCCTCCACCCAGTATCCTCCATCCCTTGGCCTTCCCCGCCTTAATTCACGTCCATGTGTCAGGCATATAAGTTATTTGGTTGCTCCATTTATTATACTGTTCTAAACATCCCACTGTCTATTCTATAACTACCAATTTGTACTTCTTAATCCCTGCACCTTTTCCACTCTCCCACTTTCCCCTCCCAACTGATAATCATCCAAATGATCTCTATATCTATGATTCTGTTCCTGTTCTCATTGTTTGGTTAGTTTTTTTTTTTAATTCAATTGTTTATAGTTATGAATTTATTCCCATTTCAATGTTCATAGTTTTAACCTTATTTTTCTAAATAAATCCCTTTAACATTTCATATAATAATGGTTTGGTAATCCTGAACTCTTTTAGCTTTACCTTGTCTGGGAATCGCTTTATTTGCCTTTCAATTATAAGTGAAAGCTTTGCTTTATAGAGTAATCTAGGTTGTAGGTCCTTGTTTTCTATCACTTTGAATACTTCTTGCCAGCTCCTTCTTGTCTACAAACTTTCTTTTGAGAAATCGGCTGACAGTCTTATGGGAACTCCTTTGTAGGTAACCCTCTGCTTTTCTCTTGCTGCTTTTGAGAGTCTCTATTTTTAACCTTTGGCATTTTAATTATGCTGTATCTTGGTATGGCCTTCTTTGGGTCTATCTTGTTTGAGACTCTCTGTGTTTCTAAGACTTATAAGTTTATTTCCTTCATCAAATTAGAGAAGTTTCATTATTTTTTTAAATAAGTTTTCAATTTCTTGTTCTTTCTCTTTTCCTTCTGGCACCCTTGTGATTCAGATGTTGGTACATTTGAAGTGATCCCAGAGGCTCCTTAGCCTAGACTCTTTTCTTTTTAATTCTTTTTTTCTTCCTGCTGTTCTGATTGAATGTTTACTTCTTCCTTATGTCCCAAATCATTAATTTGATTCTTAGCTTCATCCACTTAACAATTGATTACCTGTAAATTTTTCTTTATTTCAGTTAGTATAACCTTTATTTATGCCTGCATCTTTTTTATGCTGTTGAAGTACCCAATGAGTACCTTGAGCATCCTAGTAAACAGTACTGTATTTTGAACCCTGCATCTGATAAATTACTTATCCTTTTTGTTTAGTTCTTTATCTGGAGTTTTAATTTATTCTGTGCTTTCATTTGTGCTTCTTTGTCTCCTCATTTTGGCAGCCTCCCTGTGTCTGTTTCTATGTATCAGATAGAACTGCTTGGACCCCCTATCTTAATAACATGGCCTATTATAGAAAAGTGCACCTATAAATTAGTGCAGAGCCTTATGTACTCACCAGGATGGGGACCTATGTGAACCAGGTTGATGGATTCTCAAACATGGCATTGCTGCTCTGTTGCTCTATGTGGGGTAGGGCTCAAAAAAGAGACACCACTGTTTGGCCTCTGGAGTTTTGTCCAGGAAGAAGTCATCTTGTGGCATTTGTCCTTATGCCAGACATCTCAGTTTCTTTCCATATACCACTGGTGCTTCCCCAGTGCTAGAGCCCAGAGGGAGTGAGTCTGTGTAAGTCCTAAGTCTGTTGGGGGCCCTTTAAGAGGAGACAACAGAGAATCCCTATTTTTTTGCCTCCTCAACTCCCACTGGGTTTTATAGCCAAAAGTTATGGGGACTTTTCTTCCTGGCACTGGTAGTCTGGTGTGGGACTGTGAGCCAACATTCCCAAGGTATCCCTTCAGAATTTTATCCACCACATGTGGGTGTGGGACCACCCATTCTGTATCTCTGCATCTCTGTATCTCTGTGTTTCTACTTCTCCACATCTATGCTTCTCTGCCCCTCCTACTCATCTGGATGAATGTGACTTCTTTAATTACTTGGATGTTGAACTTCCATACAGCTCCATTTTCTGGTGATCCTGGGTGATAGTTTTTTATAGTGGTGCAAGGCGGTGAGCCATGTTTACCTACACCTTCATCTTGACCAGAAGCCACACAAAATTTAAGGAGATGTACTCTCAGACTAATGCAAGTGCAAGGTTAGCACCTAAAAGTGCACCTTGAGTGCCTTGCTTGCCACACCCTAGGGACATATGTTCTATTACCTTTGGAATCACATGATCATCAGTGCCTGTTTTATTTTATTATCTGTATTATATTTCTCCATTCACCTATAAACATGATTTATATATTCATATTGAAGCAAAATTCTCACAAAAGGTAAGAGTCATATCAAACCAGAAAAAGAGTCAAGAAGATGATAGACACTATTTAAGGAAAATAAAGAGGATACATAATAAGGACTTTGCAATAATTTGGGTGAAGAGTGAGAAGGACTAAAATTCAAACTAAAAAGTTTCTGGCTAGAAACTTTCATTGAAGAATTATTGTTATGGCTCTATTTCAACCCCTTATCTAGTATATTCTGAGAAATAGAGGATTCATATTACAGTGACTATTCTATTACCTGTCATGGCCAAGTAAGCTTTTCTCAGACAAACTCTTCTGTAGACAGAAATATTAAAATCTTAATAAAAAATAAAACTACCTGAAAGCACTGGAAAGTAAACAAAACCAGGGTGACACTTGAGGGGGATTCAATATGTAGATGGAGAAGGCATGATGTATTTCCTATTTTTTAAAAAACTGCTTTGGGGTTTGGGGTTTGGGGTTTTTCTTGTTTTCGTTTTTGTTTTTCCATCTAAGTGCAGGTTGTTATGTGGGGTATGTACATGCAGTGGCTAGAACTCAGATAGAATCCATGGTTTTAATAATTAAAAAAAAAAAGAAGAAGAAGAAGACAAACTTTAAGACAACTAGAACCCCTAAAGTAGGAAAGGTTTTTGAGGGGAAATCTAAGTCTTTGTCCCCTTAACTGCTTGTTTAGGGCAATTGCAAGAAGCCCAACTTAGACTAATGTCACTGAAGTTAATTTGAGCTGTTACCTGTTACCCAATGCAGGAGAGAAAGAGTTTATGTGAGTTCTGCCAAGCTGAAATTTTTTACAAACTCAATGTTCTTTTTTTAATATCCTCACCCAAGGACATGCTCACTGATTTCAGAGAATAGGAAGGGAGGGAGAAAGGTAGAGAAATATTGATATAAGAAAGAAACAACATTAGTTACCTTTCATACATGTCCCAAATGGGGGTCAAATATGCAACTTACATGTGTGCCTTGAACAGGAACCAAAACCATGACCGTTTGGTCCTTGGGATGACACTTTAACCAACTGAGCCACACTGGTCAGGGCAAAACTTAACATTCTTTAGATAAACATAACATCAACCAGAGACTCTACAATATATTATTCCCAATAATGAGGATACAATCTAAAATTACCTGACATACAAAGAAACAAGAAAATATGAGCCATTCTCAAGAGAAAAGACATTCAATTGAGGCTAACCCTAGATGACATAGAACTTACAATTAGCAAACAAGAATTTTAAAGCAGCCGGTATACTTATTCAAAAGTTTGTAAAGGAAAGCATACGCAATGAATAAAAAGATACAAAATCTTACCAGAGAAATAGAAATTATAAAAGAATCAAATGGAAATTCTTGATCCAAAAATGCAGTAACCACAATTTAAAAATGTACTAGATGAGTTTAAAAGCAGCCTGAACAAATGAAAGTCAGTGAATTTGAAGACACAGAGATGTAAATAATCTAATCTGAAGAGCACAGAGAAAAACAATTGGAAAAAATTAAAAGTCTCAGGGATTGTGGAATTCTATCAAAAGATATAATACAGGTGTAACTGAAATCCTGGGAAAATAGAAGAGAGACTGTAACAGAAAAATATGGGAAGAAATAATGGGCAAAATTTTCCCAAATTTGGTGAAAATACATGAATGTAATGATTCAAGCTCAACAAACAACAACAACAACAACAACAAAAACAGAAAAAATATTCCCCAGAATATACATACCATATACCTAGATTCATAATAGTTCACAATAGATTTTAAAGTAAAAAGTATAATCAAACTAGAAAGAGAGAAATGTTGAAGAAGTCAAATAGACATGGTATGTTTCACATAGGAAAACTAAATTCACAAGACTACTGACATCTCATCAGAAACAGTGGCAGCTAGAATACTGAGAAACAGCTTCATGGGTTGAAAGAAAAGAATTTGTCAACCCAGAATTCTATATCTAGTGAAAATTTCTCTCAAAAATGTAGGCAAAATTTATGTAGGTGGACCCACACTGGTAAGTGCTAGGTAAGCACAGATTTATTGTTTTAGCCATCTCTTTGATTCCTGTAAGAAGATTTCTCTAACCTGACTAAAAAACTCAAGATTTATAACTATTTGTATAAAGTAACCTCCACCCTCTGTCTAGTCAGCATTGTAAGGTTTACCTGCTAGTTCCTTCATTATATCAACATATTTTTTAACTTTATAGAATTGGGGATCTAGTTTCTATATATTTTTTATATCTGCCATGTTTATGCCACAGCCCTTATGAATGTGAGTCATGCCAATAACTTCAGCTGTGTTTTAAATTCCCATCAGCAAGAAAAGCTGACAATATTTCCCTTAAAAGGCATGGGAAGAAAGAGCTTGGATTACTTCTGTATCTTGAGAGCTTAATGCAAAAATTATCAGTATGTTGTTTGCAGGAATGTTAAAAAATCAAATGGTTTGACATTTAGATGTAAACACCAAAGTAAGTTTATATGAAGTGTTTTGAATTCTTTTAACAAAATAATCATGTGAATATAACATATTTAGATAATATGCTATCCTAGATAATCCAGGTTCCTAGATAATTTTGGTATGATAAAATCAATAAATATAAACATTGCTTTATCAATTTTATAATTTCCCTTTTCTATATTAATAACTTCCTTTGAGAAATCTGATACAAAGAAATGTTTCTTTTAATTTGCTTACTTGTTGCATAACTATTAAATCCTTAATGAAATAAAAATAATAAGTACTGTTGCTAGAAGTAGTTGTTAAGATTCCCAAAGACTATTTTTCCTTCCTTAAATATCTGGTTGTGAAATCAGAAATGCTAACTGACTTCCAAGTTTGAGAAACAAAGTAAGCAGAAACAATTTCACAGTAATGCTTATTTCAGAGGATCTCAAATAGCATTTCTGGTGGGACAACTGACTGTGGAATTGAAGAAAGCCACAGAGAGACTTCTACTGTTAACTGAATTCTATTGTTATTTGAAAGCCAAATAGTGTTGGGATGCTTTGACATTGTGGTTTGGTTTCATACATCAACTGTTTCATATTACATTCACTGGGCTTAACCCTGATATGAACTCTTTAAAACTGAAGAGTCATTTTGAATAAGCATTCTCCCACCAAAGTATTCTGTAAGGATTTTGTAATCACAAACCACATAATAAAACTGATGTGTTTGCAAAGCTTCCCTCATATTGGTCATTCCCATTCTCGTAAGTCTCACTACCCTGCATTACTTAAGAATCCCACTACTTGTTTGGAAACATCAAATTATTTTTTTCTTGTTTTAGGATTTTTTAATCCATGCACTGTTTTTGTAAAGTAGTTCAATATGATAACTAGGATTGTGAGAATGTAAGGAAATATATCAACACTAACAAAACTACCTCTTATTGTTGTGAACTATTCCCCCTCCTTTTCTCTTTACCTACTCTTTATTTTATGCTTACCAATTGCCAGCCAGCCTAATATTTGTTCTCTATACATTCTTTTATTCTCACAAAATTCTAAGAGGATGTTATTTTTCCCCTTTAAAGTTGAAAAATCAAGGCTTTGGGGAACTAAATTACTCTAAGCTGTATAGTTAGTGAGGAGCTGATTCCATTAGTTACACTACACTGTTCCCTATTGTAATATGTAATATTCCATCAAATTGTATATGGTATAAAACTATATAACTATATGTATTGTGTATGTTTATATTTTATAATTGTTATTATATAATACCTATATAACAGGTAATAAGATAATGCATATTTATATACAAATCACATATAGTATAAATAATATAAAGATATAGCTATTAAAATTATATATAAAATACATTATTCAATACATACATTATGAAAGTAATACATATGCAACTGTAGTACTTGACTTCAATATATTTATAATAATCTGAAAGTATAATCTTGAGAATAAAAATGTTTTGTAGGTATAATTATAACTGAATATTAAAAGTCAGTATATTTTAGTCATGTATCATACTTTGAAAATGTTTTTACAATAGACCTATGTAACTCCTCTAATTATGATTGCTTCTCTACCAAAGTCAGTCTAACTAACAATGACCTTGTTATTTACACTATTTTAGAAGAATCATGACCAATTATTTCAGTCAAGAGTAGATGTGGCAATAATTTTTGTTAAAACAGCTTGTATTGATTAAAATGAAAATCTAGTATAGGATCTTATTTATAAAATTAGTCACTATGTTGAAAATAATGTTAAGCTATGATTTGATAATATGAAAATACAATAACCTGCTGACAAATGTACTGTTACTTTTTGATGCTTACAGACATCTAATCATATGCACTAGAACAGCAGAAAGTGAAATAGTACATCTGTTATGATCACAGTTGTTTCCTATGCTATATTGGTTAAGTATTTATAAAACAGTAACCTTTACTGCATAAATATATACAGTTTGAACTTTCCAATGCTTGTATATAAGGGTAAATAGCTCTAACTCTTGTATTTTAGGCATTTGGTTTAGAAATAGCAGCATATAGTTTCTTTGTAGTCCCTTAAATTCATTTTCAAGCCACATCAGTTTAATATTTTGGCTGTATAAACTTGTTTCTTCCTGACAAAAATACATAATCTAATGAAACAAAATTCAAATAAGACTTTAAAGAACTTGTTTTTACTCAAAAATGAAATTTTTAAAAATCTAAGATCATCTCAAAAATGAACATTTGATTTTTAATATGTATGTACCGACTTGAATGTGCTTGTATAGGAGTTTGATAAATAGGCCTCCATTTTCTGGGATTGAAAAACTATTTAAAATGTAAGTTTGACCATTTGAAACTTTTATTCAATAAGCTGATGCTTCATTGTGTCTTTTTTAAATGTTTTATTTTTATTTTTTTATTACATATTTTATTATTGTTCTAATACAGTTGTCCCACTTTTCCCCCTTTGCTCCCCTATGGCCCAGCCCATCATCTATTCTCATAGTGCACTGTTGGTGGGAATGCAGACTGGTGCAGCCACTGTGGGAAACAATATGGGATTTCCTCAAAAAACTAAAAATGGCACTGCCTTTTAACCCAGTGATTCCACTGCTGGGATTATACCCTAACAATCTGAAATACCAATTAAAAAGAACTTATGCACACTATTTATTTATTTTCAGAGAGAGGGGAAGGGAGGGAGAAAAAGAGGGAAATGTCTATTACGAGCACCTCCTACCAGGGACCTACATCCCAGGCATGTCACCTGACCAGAAATCAAACCAAGGACCTTTTGGTCTGGCAGACAACTCCCAACCCACTGAGCCACAGCAGTCAGGGCTGTTTTTGTTGTTTTTGTTTGTTTGTTTTTAAGATCTTAACTTGTCAGAAATGAGCTTCTTTTCCTTACCTTTACTATTTCTTAATAATGCAGTATATTTAGCAAGCAATGATTTCACATAGAAATGTTACTGTTTTCTGCGTTGTCTTTGGGCATAGAAAGCTATCTCACCAAGCACAAGCAAAGAGTGTCATGGGCAGAGCATAAAGGAAGCATTAAAAAACTCGTGAAGCCACATTAGAAGTGGGTGAGGAAAATGTATACGAAATACAACAAGGAGTATGAGAAGATACACAGGAATTAGTTTACTAATAGGTGTGATTATAACTTAAAATGCTTGCAGAAGAAAAGTGAGATGGGGTGTAAAATAAAGGGCATGTTTACAGCTATGACTCCTAAAAGAACTCTCACCAACCAAATGAAGTAAGGGTCACAGGACCTGAGAGATATTGCCTACCCAGAAATGATGAAATTTCCATAGAGGTATTGAGTAATAGTAGTCCATGTTGGGTCACTGGCTGCAGGCAGCTTGGAGTTTTCAGTTAGGCAGTTTTGATATCTTAGAATTCTGCTCCATTTGGCTTACAGATGAACAACAAAGAATCACACTATTCATTTCATTCCCAAGAGATAGGAAGCTTGTCTAAGTGGGGAGATAGAGCTTAATTTACAACCTGGGAGGACTGTGGGGCAAAGAATTTATAATGATGGGCACATACTTGAAATTTTTGAAGATTTTCTTTAGTATAGATTTGCCTTGTAAAGTTTCACATAAGTCACAGTTAGATGTAGTTCCATATAGTATATTTTAGGTGCTTGCCTTTGAGTGTCTTTTAAACCACATTTTTGAAACATTTATGATGTATTTTCCTGGTAAAATAAAGATCATGGGAATTGGAATCAGGAAAAATGGGTTTCATTCTGAGGAAGCTTGAACAAATCATTTATCTTATCTGAGTCTGTTTCCTGGGGCTAATAACATCTCTCAAAAGTGTTGAGTCAGTCAGTCAAATGATAATCACTATTAAAAGAAAAGATTAGGCTACTAAGCTAGAGGCTGTGTCTATTGTAATTCATATAATCCTCAGAATTCTCAAGGGAAGAATTCCTCATTTCACTTTTTGGATGAAAAACCAAGGCATAAAAGAGGTTAACAAGCACCCTCAGTTCACACAGGCAGTCAGTGTTGGGAGCCACAGGTAAATGTGAGCCTGTCTTATTGCAAAGACTAAGCTCTTTATGCTATACCTCCCTAACCACTTAAGGACTATGACTGTAGTTTGTAAAGTGAGTAGTTTATTAAATTTTATTATTGCTGAAAGCCAGGATTACTGATTGGAATTATTGATTCCCTAATATAAGTGATCAATGCTTTGCTTCGTATTTTGAGCATGATGTGCTACGCTCTAAGAAGTTCTTATTTCTACGTTCTCTCCTGGTTGATATGTAGTTGAAAGCTCAGACACAGACCTGTGACAGATATTTCCATTCCTTTCTGGGCCCCCAGCTAGATGAGGCTCCACAGTCTCCAATTCAGTTAGAGTGGGCTATATATTCAAGTTCCAGACGACAAACTGCGAGCGCAAGTCATATAAAGGCCTCTGGGGCTGACCCATAAAGCTCCCATTTTTCTCTCCTTCCTCGACAGCTGTTCCAATGCCAAGGATCCAGGAGAGGACTCCTAAAGGGTTTGGAGATGGTGAAGCCACTAAACCAAAGGAATTACATCCTTAAATAACTATGAAATAGAGCTCTCGCCCTACTCAGATCCTGCCAATCCTCATTGGGCTGTAATTTGTGCAATAAACCTTTGCTGTATTTTAAGCCACTGAGATGTGGGAGTAATTCATGACAGCAGTTAGCCTATCTGACTCATACAAGATTGTACCTAAGAAATGGTTTATAAAATCAGACCTGTGGCCCTTTTAAATTAGGCAACTGTCTCAGCCATTTGCACAGGAGCATAGTACATAACAATAATGTAATGATAACAATGACAGCTACCATTCTGTAAAGCCCTTACTATGTGCTAAGCACCATGTTAAAAACAAGCCACTAATTTCAGCTTTACATGAATTATTTTATTAACACTTTATCCTGTGAGATAGGCAGTATTATTTTCATTTTGCAAAAAAGGAGATTCTAACTTGCTCAGATTTGAAGGCAATTCTTTCTGACTCCCAAGACCATTATATGGGTAGGTTTTGGTGTCTTGTATTCCTCAAACATTCTAACTGTAGTCTAGCACTGTAAGTTTATCTAAACATTTTGTCAGTGCATTTATCATTTCATTTTGGATTGTCTCAGCTCCACACATTTACTAACTTGTTTATATGTCTTCAAGCTAAGTGATTCCTCATTTTCTGCAGTTCATCGGCTTTCTTGATGTAAAACATCCAAAATAATTGCTAATAATATAGGTTTCAAAATTCCATTTTTAAAGTGACTTTATAAAAATACCTTGGCTGATTTCTGAAAGCTTTTCTGGTCATGTCCTTGATTCTCTATTTGATCATGAAAGCATGTTGAGCTGACCAAAAACAAAAAATCATCGCTACAAGATGTTCGGTAGTTCAGAAATCAAGTTCTAATTATTCTGCATAAAAACTCTGTACCAAAGTTACTGGCCATTTTCTCCTCACTCTCAGGGTCTGAAGTTTCTTTTTCTCTCTCAAAGTCTGTACCATGTATAAACTGGAACATTTCACTCTGCCTTGTTTACTCCAATACTTATGAAAATAGACAAGAAAACAATTTTCATCACCACCATTAATCCACAGCGGACACTAGTATAGTGCTGTGTGAGGTAAAACAACTGTCTGTCCTGCATCATCCCTTTCTTTTTTAAGGCCAATTCCCAACCACTAACAAAACATCTTCTTCAAGACATTTGGAGGCATTGTGTGCCAACGTGAAACCAGGGGAGTGATGGGAGAGCATGGAGAGAGTTAGAGACTACTTTGAGATGACTACTGAAATAGGTAATGAGGAAAGTTGCAGACTTTCAAAGGATGTGTATCTCATCTGGTTTAGCCTCTCAGTGAACTGATTTGTTCATTATGAAAACCACTGCTCATTAGTATCAAGTTTCATACTTATTCTCATGCAATTACCTAATTTGTCTGGCTGTAGAATGGTGATACTTGCAGTCCTTTTCAATCAATGTAAAAAATGTTTATTTTTCCCCCAGCTGGTGGCACAGTGAATAAGGCCCCGGCCTGCAACCCGAAAGGTCACTGGTTCAATTCCCCAGCCAGGGTGCATTACCAGGTTGCAAGCCAGGTCTCCAGCCAGCTCTGTAGCTGGAGGCAGGTGAAAGGCAACCATACATTGATGTCTCTCTCCCCTCTCTGCCTCTCTCCCTATCCCTCTCTCTAAAAATAATAAATAAAATCTTTTAAAAAAATGTGTATTTTTGACTCCTCAATCTTAATGTTACTACTTTGTATATTTATCTTTTCTAGTTCTTTGACAGGGATATTAGAAACATAAATGACATCTGATAAAAAGCAGACACACTGGATTGCCAAATTAATTCAATTAGTGGCCTCTAAGTAAGTTCCCCAAATCAAAATTTTGTTTCTAAAAAAGCCATTCTCCAATGATAATCATTAAGCAATTTCCCCCTACCTGGTCTTTTAATACCATAGCTTCCATTTTCCCTGGTTAAAGGTATAAGCTGAAAAGAAAGTCTCCTTGTTCTTTCCAGTTACCCATCTATTGTATTTTCTCCCTGTAAAGCTCTATGTCTGCAGAGGGAAAAATTATTATACAAAAACATTGGGCTATTTTAAGACTTTCCTTTAATCTTTGGAAGATCTTCTATAATAACATTCTAGAATGTCATAGGATATAATTGTTCTTTCTGCTTTTTGTACAATTTTCCTCAACTCTATCCCCGAGGGAGAGAGCAAAAGAACCCATCCAAAAATGTAGTTGAGGATTTAGAATTTAGAAATCATTTCCTACTTCCCCTTCAGCATAAAGTCCAAGCATCTTCCTAGGCTACCAAGTGCTTCCCTAATCCAGTCCTTTCCCACCTTTCAGTCCCCCTGCCTCTTGCCATCAGGCTCCCACACTACAGAACACACCCCAGGGCTTGGTTTATATGTCTCACTCTTTACAATGCTTTGTTCCTCATAGGCAATTAAACGACAGTACCTAACCTCAGGCTAGACCATTTTCCTCTGGATATTAGAATAGCCTGCGCCCAACACCATCACTGCTACTGCCATGTTGATTTTTAACAATCTGTGCATTGACCTGTCTTCACATTACATCATGATCAGGAGGGCAGAGACTATCAATTCCTTGATTTTTAAATCCTAGTGCTTTAGCGGAGGCTCTGGCACATAGTATACATAAATGTATACTTTTCTTGAATGAAAAATTAAATATATTGAAAGTACTCTCAGCTGAACCATCCAAATGTAAGGTCTGATTCAACTTTGCTAAAGTGTTTCTCTAGATGCTGCTGCCTCAAGCCAGTCACAGCCATCCTTTAATCTGAGCATTTCTTCTGAATTGTGTACATATTTTTTTCTCTTGTTATTGTTTCCTTTTCTGGGCTTATTTTTTGCACTTTACTCAAATGTCTGTTTTCTATATTTCTTTTGCTCTTTCTAAATTGTTATACAGTATATTAGATGGTTGGCAAAAGTTACACCTAACATTAGGTTAACATTATTTTTTCCTTAAATAACACCTATGATGTTTTAATAAAAATTCTGATTTAACTTAAAATTATTTTAATGGATGTATATTGACACCTATTTTGATCGTGCACAGATTTAACATTAGTCTGTCAAAACTTAGCTTTTGCCCATGGGGATTTTAGATTTCCACATTCTCAAAGCTGAGGGTTTTGTCAACTTCCCTCACTCAACCTCAAATTTTCATAATGATTTTCCTCCAATTTTGATACAATTAAGTTATAAAGACCAATATACTTGTACATTGGTACAACTGGCAAACCAGTTTGATTGTGTGTAATGTCTCTGAATGAAAGCTACCTGATTAGGTGACAAAATTAAAGTTAAACATGACTGCTCTTATGATAGTTTTTAGCACATACTAATATGAGCAAAACTTTTTCCTATTCAAAAGTATAAAATAAAGGCTATTTGTATATTATATGGTAAGGCAAACAAAACAAAACACACAGATTAAGTAGAAGAAAACTGCATTGTACATATATATGTATGTGCATATAATGTGTAAAGAGAGATTAACAATAGTAATTAATGGCTTGTATTACATTTTAATGTTAGTGAGCTAGCAATATGCAAAAACTAAAGTAAAACGTGATTAGTACAAATTATATTCCTATGATATAACTAACACATGGAAAATAAATGGAACTACATTAAAATGTTACTAATAAATATTTTTAAGTGGAAGAAGTAGTTATTTTTCTTCTTTCTACTTTTGTGCATTTTCCAGTTTTCAGAAATGAAGATTATTTAAATGGAAAAAGAAAAATATACTTCTGTTCCAAAAAGGAAACAATCAAGGTTGTAATCTTTGCTTTTCTATAGCTCATTTATCAAGCTATAATCCCTAAAATTTTACAGATTTAAAGTATTTTCACATTTAATATGTCATTTAATCATCAGAAGAAAACAGATTTCTAGAGAAAATGTTGGCTCAAGAATTAAGGAATTTTCCCATGATATCAGCTTTTAAGCAGCAGAAACATTTTAAAAACAAATTCTATTTTGTTTTTTAAGTTATATTTTAAGTACCACCTATTTTGATAAAGTGGAAATCATACCTAAAGAAGGAGGAAAGCCTCAGAGCTAGAGATAGGAGGGATTATTAGGGAGGAAACCAAAATTTAACATTTAATGAGTGTGAGCCACATGCCCTCACTGGTTCTGAGCACTTTACACACAGAATGGCCTTTAATCTTCTAGCAGGTGCTTCATCTCACTATCTCCGTTTTCAAATGGGGCAATGGAACTGCAGAGAGGCTAAATCAGCTGGCCAAAATCACAAAAGGTGGCATGAGGGGAGATCAGAGGATTAAATAGTAAAATGTAACAGTGATTTAAGAACCTGTACTTTTATTTTTAAGATTTTTATTTTATTATTTCAAGAGACAGAGGAAGAGACAGAGGCAGAGAGGGAGAGAAACATCAATGTATGGCTGCCTTTCACCTGCCTCCAGCTACAGATCTGGCGGGAGACCTGGCTTGCAACCTGGTTACGTGCCCCGGCTGGGGAATCAAACCACCGACATTAGGGTTTGCAGGCTGGCTCCTTATTCACTGTGCTACCAGCCAGGGCTTAAGAACCTAAATTTTATTTAAAAGGGATTAAAAGTCTTTTATTATATGAAAGCACAAGTCATCTGGAGAGATATGTTAATCATGAACTAGTCCCAAAAGCAGAATAAACAAGAATAGAAAAATTAATTACCTAATCGTGAGGCCACAAAATTGGAACACCTTCAACTCTTCCCATTTTTCAGTAAATCTAATGTCTTGGCTTTGGCTTTTCTTCTTCTGCTCAGAGATATGGCTATAACTATTTTTTAAAAGGGAGCTGGAGATGGTGGGGTAATATATGTATATGTGTATGTATGTATGTAGAGAGAGAATGTGTTCATAATATATGTTCACTGGCAGAGAGACTTCTCACACTAAACCTACAGTGGAGCAGTTTTACCTTGGACTTTACCGGATATTGTTAAAAAAATTTTTTTTTTTCTGACTCATGATTCCTACTGAGTCAAAAAAAACATTAATCTTCGAGTTCTGTAAACCTAGATTTGAATTTAGCCACGTAGCCATTTCAGATTATATGACCCAGTTCCTACTAGCTCTTGATCATTATCTATTGCAATTACACTTGAAGATGGTACAATCAATAATAACAGGCATAACAGATTCTAATTCATATAGCAAGTCTCAAATTTATTTTATTTCCTTTAGACTTTCTACATGAAATTTAGTGAGCCAATTATTAAACATTAGTATTATTTACTGAGTTAGATAATCTACTAGTTTCACTGTTCTAGTCTAACTCACTTCCTTTGTCCAGATGGATTTTTCACAGATAGAGACACAAGATAAATTGCTAGCTAGATTTTAAACTCTTTACCTTTAGTCATTTTCCTTGCTATTACTAATTTTTTAAATCCTTGCAAATTTAGACACCAATGGAGGTGGGGGACGACTGTTATTTCCTTCATAATGGCCTCTTCAGTGTGTTTCACTGTCTTTTGTGGAGAATAATGACATAATGATAGTGTTCTAAGACCTATATTTTTCTACTTGATAAACTAGTAATTATACGATTAAAGCATTTTTAGAAACTCACATTATACTCTAGAAACTACTCCCTCATGTAATTATACAGTCAAGAGAGAAATCATTTACCTAACTAAAGAAAACCATCTGAAATAGTATTCATAATTAGCATGGAATTCTTTTAATGATAAGTATTTTATTTATTTATTTATTTAAAAGATTTTATTTATTATTTCCAGAGAGAGGAAAGGAGAGAGAGAAACATCAACGTCTAGTTGCCTTTCAGCTGCCTCCAGCCACGGACCTGGTTGGAGACCTGGCTTGCAACCTGGTTATGTTGCCCTGGCTGGAGAATCAAACCAGCAACCTTTGGTTTTGCAGGCTGACACCTTATCCACTGTGCTACCAGCCAGGGCTAATGATAAGTATTTAAAATATTAAATAATTTTATGTACAATATGCTTTAATGTTAGAATTTTTAGTTCTGAATTCTAAAAGTTTTTTTTTTTTTTTTTTTTAACTTTTCCTTTCTGTCCTAGACTTTGCTGGAAACATGTGCTAATGTGCTGGATACATTAGAACCAACCCAGAAAACTTTATTTCCTTCCAAAATAAACACATACATAGAGAAAACAGAAAAAAAGGAGGCAATGTTTAGGTATTTGAGCTCTATCATGAATACAAATTTTGCCGAGGACTTTTTTCCTCAGATACATCTTGAAGGCAAATTTGAGTGGATCTTTATGATGTCCTTTGAATGTCAGATCATTAAGTCAACACAACACATTGTGATGTGTTGAAGGAGACATAAATATGTTCATACATATATCACTTTCTTTAGAAAACAGGAGGGACACTTAACAGGATGCCCAAGAGGTTCAAACAGCATGTACTGGGAGGACCCATCACCAAAACATAATCTAATAACATCTATCTCTTTTCACTTTTTTTGATCACTTCCTGAAAGAACTAGTTACCTTGCTTTTCTCCATTTATTGAGCAAAAACTATAGAAAGCCAGAGGTATATCCTGAGAGCCAACCGTGCAGAGAAAATTTGATACACACAATTACATGGGTAACTACTACCTAAAAGGAGAGTTTAAATTATTTTTTAAAATAATCAAAGTGCCAAACCTTGTATGTCATTTTAAGACACTTGCATGTGTTTTTAAAGACAAATAATATATACTTAGGTTGGGTAACAGCTATTAAAAAGTATCTCTGTACCACCTCATACCTGTCACAACGGTTATTATCAAAAAAGACAAGAAGTAGAAGTGTTGAAGAGAGTGGAACCCTCATACACAGGTCTTGGGAATGGAAATTGCAGCAGCCACTATGGAAAATAGTATAGAGCTACCTGAAAAAAAATTAAGAGCTACCATATGGTCTAGCAATTCCTCTCCTGGGTATTTATCCCCCAAATATGTAAACACCATCCTGTGCAAAGCTAACCAAGGTCCTCACTAGTGTAACTTGGATACCCATTCTCAAAAGCCCTCCCAGCAAAGCACTACAAAGGATTGAGAACAAAAACAAGGACAACTAATGAAGTACACAACTACCATAACCACCTTGCTGATCTGGCCATACTTGTGTGCAATTATCTGGTTCTATCAGGTTTATACTTCCTGAGCCATTTACTTTGTAACTGGGGAATAAATGACTTTTTAAAATTGTTTATACAATTACAGTTGTTCCTACTATTTCTCCCTCTCCCCACCTCCATCCAGCCCCTCCCTCTGCCTCCCTAAATCAATACCCATATTGTTGTCTGTGTTCATAGGTTATGCATAAATGTTCTTTGGTTAATCACAAAAATTAACTCAAAATGGATAAAATACTTAAATGTAAGTTATGAAGCCATAAAAACCCTAGAAGAAAACATAGTCAGTGAAGTCCCAGATACCTCACATAGCATTATTTTTGCTGATAAAACCTCTAGGGCATTGGAAACAAAGGAGAAAATAAACAAGCAGGACTACATCAAATTAAAAAGATTCAGCACAAGTAAAGGAATTATCAGCAAGATGAAAAGGGAATTCATTGTATGGGAGAACATATTTGCCAATGGGAAGGGTTTAATCTCCAAAATATACACAGAACTAATACAACTCAACACCAGGAAGACAAAACAACCTGCCAGTGTCCTCCTGAAGCAGTGGCAGGGCATGGAGTCCCACATGGGCCAGGCTAAGTCTGTAAGACCCGACTGGAAAACCAGGAAGGCTGGGTGCATACAAGCCCCTATGTTGTCATCATAGGACCCCCTTTGGGAATCTAGCCATGAGAATTTTCCATACTTCCTTTGAAGCCAGAAAACTTCCTTGACTTGTTTTTGTAATCACAATAGATGTTAAACTTTTCTTACCCTCCCTATTTTTAAAGAGGCACCTGGAGTCCTTGGTGCCTCCTTGTTTAGCCAACCCTGTCCTGGGACAAGACCTCCACATTCCTTCCATTATTGTAGAAACATAGTAACACCTATTATATAAAAGGTTCTTCCTTCACAATAAAATTTACATGCATTGCCAACCATTGGTACTCAATAAATACCTTTGGAGAGAGGTGCTAGGGGCTCTTGTCTTTCAGACATTAGCTGGCCTTCTCTGCCCTAGCACAAGCTGCCTGGGAAGGTTCATCTCATCTGCAGCACTGGAGGATCTTTACAGGTTGGAGGTTCTCCACAACCCAATTAAAAAACAGGCAAAGGACCTGACTAGATACTTCTCCCACCCAAAAGGACATTCAGATGTCAGATAGACATATAAATGACTCTTGGTAATAGAAAATAAAGTAAAAGATTTGTTCATTTGCTAGTCCTTCTCTAAAGGATGCAAATGATGGAGATACCATCAGACACTAGCATAAGCTTCACAGAGCTACACCTTATAGAACCTTGTGTCCCCATCGTTACTCAGAATGAGGTAGGATAGAGATCATTAACTGTACTTTCCTATCACTTGAGGGTGAAGACCTTATTCCAAGGCCAGTAGGTGGCAGGGCTTGGATTCTATCCCAGGTCTTCTGAACTCATGTTCACTGTTATTACATACAATATGTCTTCTCAGTGTCTGGATTTTCTGCTTCCCCAAATAACAGAGGCTTTCCATAATTGCAGGAACTGAGGGCATGCAATACTATATAAAGTTTACTGCTACACTGTGGGAGGGTTCCAAGAACATGCTGTTTTCTGGATCTCTACTCGAAATGTTTTTGTGAGGATCAAAACTGTTTAAAAAGGAACTACTATATTTTGTAAAATGAAACAAACATTGATTGCAGCATTTGAGCTTTCAACTCCAAACTTAAAATGCTCTCTCCTGTAATTTTGAGTTTAGGTAAGCAACTATGATTACTGACACAACTCCTGGCTTAATAGTTTATGACAGGGAATGCTTGAATGAAAAAATATTCAGTTGTTCTTTAATCCAATTTCTACCTATCCATAAAATTCCCATTTTCCTAGCCACAATAGCAGGCAATGTGTTAGCCTATGAGTGTAATACACAACAGAAAAATGTCAGAACTTACCTAGAAATCTAAATCATGCTATTCAAAGGGCTATTTGTATTTTGTAAAAAAAAACAACAACCTTATAGAAGTCTTTTCTGCTTGTATTTCCACTGCACTTTAGTATACACTGGTAGAATTTCAATCCATACTAGCTCTCAGGTCTTCAAAGTGACAACTGTGGAGGTCTTAAAGTCAAGCAGACTACCCTGTTGTCATTCATTTCCTGTGCAACTGTTACACTGACAAGAGCTTTAATGGTTTGGTATAAACAGAGCAAGATTAAAAAGAATGATTTCAGAAAACAGACTTTCAGAAAATTAAAGACAATAATTATTGCATTAAAAGCTCCATCATTTGTACTTTAACAACATGCATGACCTATCCTAAACTGCCATTTTAATTGTTTACCATCTTTTTAAATATTTTGAATTTAGTGTTCCTAGCAACTAACAGGAAATAGCAGTGCTAAGCTCATTTTGAGACCATTTTTACTAGAAATTATAATAGTAATGAAATATAAAAAATATATTGCTAATCGTACTTCTGCAGTCTAGTAAAATAAAATTACTAACACTCACATATAAAGTATATATAAATATATAGGTATGCATAGTTTACCAGGTGAACTTCTTTAAACAAACAAACAAACACGCAAACAAAAAAACCATAGCCCTGGCTGGTAGCATAGTGGTTAAGGCGCTGGCCTGCAAACCCAAAGGTCACAGGTTCAATTCCCCAGCCAGGGAGCATAACCAGGTTGCAAACCAGGTCTCCATCAGGTCTGTGGCTGGAGGCAGGTGAAACACAACCATACATTGATGTCTCTCTCCCTCTCTGCCTCTCTACCTCCCCCTCTTTCTAAAAATAATGAAATAAATCTTAAAAAAAAACCAAAAACACCTAATAGGCTGTAAAGTGATATAAAGATGTAAGGTATCAAAATAAAACATTTTTAATTTTAGTAAATTACAAAACCCCAGTTGGAAAAGTATGAAGTATCATATTATTATTAATAATATCTGAACTTTAATGCCAACGACTGTATTAAAATTCTAGTGCACAGATTCAAACACTCCAAACAACTTTTAAAGTGCATAAAAATAAGATAGGTTAAGATTTTTATTTTGTTACGTATATATATTAATCCTCACCTGATGGTATGTTTATTAATTTTAGAGAGAGGAAGGGAGAAAGAGAGAGAAACATCAGTGTGAGACATTATTGATTGGGTACTTGCTGTATATGCCCCAGACTGGGGAACATACCCACGAACTTTTGGTGTATGGAATGATGTACCAACCATCTGAGCCACCTCACTAGGCCTATATTATAATATTTTAAAAATATAATATAGATATTTATATTTAATAAATCTGCCCTTATATTTAATAAGTGTTGATTTTCTACTACTTATTAGACAAATCATGAAATGTCTATCTCATACTTGCTAGACAAAACATAGAGATGGTAATAATGTTATTTTTAACAGTATAAAAACTTAGATCTAGATTCCTACAAACCTCTCAGATCCACCTAATAACTCTATGACCTCAGGGAAGTTACTTGTCATATTTCAGTTTCTCCACTTATGCAAAACAGATAACAGTGGTATCAACACCACCTCAGAATTTGTGAATATAAATGAGTTATCCTAGGTTTAGAGATTAGCACACTGCCTGACACAGTAAGAACTCAGTAAATGTTGTTATGGTATGAAGATATGTTTCTTCATGTGGGCATTTCAGACATGCTGACTGTAGCCCAAACTCTCTTTCTAAACATCAAGGAAATTAGAATCCAACCTAGATTCACCTTCTTTCATGAGTTTGGGCATTTGCCCTATAGTCTCTTCATTTGAAATCTAAATGATTCCTACCTTCAAATGTAAGTGGTGAACTTTAGCACCAACATTATCTCACCAAAGAAAGCTGTAATGTGATTTAATAGCTTAATGATCATAGTGTATGGTTTTATTAAACAATCACAACAGACTCAGTAAAGGTTTATTCTAAATTCTTGCCATACAGCTTCATTTCTTCATTCCTTCATTTACAAAAAAGTATTTATAGAACCCCTTTCACATCCCAGTTGCTGTATTTGATTGTGGCATACAATCAAAAGTTAAGCAAAAAGTAAATATAATCTCTGCCTTCATGCTTTAAGGAAGATAAATGTTAATCAAATCATTGCACAAAATGAATGTAAAATTGCAACTGTAAAAGTGCTATAAAGGGAAAAAAAAACTATTTATAGGAGTATAACATTTTTTAATGAACAAAGTATGTTGGTAAGGTAAAGCTTCCATAAGGAAGTAATAAAGTTGATATCAGAAGAAAAAGTGAAGTCAACAGGATAAAATCATGAGCTACTGTGGTCCAACTACCAGAATGTATGTGTGGATGAAAGGGAGTGTGGCTCCTACAGGGGCCTGAAGTCAGAGTCTGGAGCCCAGAGAAGGGGAGGCTTGGGGTGAATGGACTGAGGCTGGGAAGTGAGCCAAGCCCTCTAGCCATGATAAGAGTTTGTTTTCTTATCATAAGACCAAAGGAAAACCCTTGAAGAATTTTAAGCCTGGGTATGTAGTTGGTTTTGAGCAGAGGAAGAGGTTGATAGGATTCAGTGAGGCTTCTGTCGGAGACAAGTTTAAAGGGGGCCAGATAGTTGTGGAGAAACCAGTTAGGAGACTTTCCATGGAGTTCAAGAAAAAGAATGTGGAAGCTTAGATTAGGATAGCTGAGATTAAAATGTTTGCAAGTGATAGAGGAAGAGCTTGGCTTTCCATAAAACATATGGAAAACCATTACCCTTTTTCTATTACCCAGGCATGCTTTTCATGTAAAGGCATTTTGAAATGCCTTTTGAAATGTTCCCAAGAATCCAACTAAAGGTTAATGGTGGGTAGAGGGTGTTTAGACACATTTGAATTCAATGAGGAACAAATTTCTAACCAGTACCATACTTCTTTAGGTTAAAACCTTTATCCAATATCACTAAAAGGCATGCAACAATGACAATAATTGAACCAAAGGAAATAATTTTCATTGAAACATATTTTTATTGTGAAAATGCCATTGGCAATCATTTATGAGAAATTAGATTCAAGATCAGTAAGATGTTTAAATTCAAGCTGGAAGTAAAGTGAATACATCCAAGAAACAGTCATAGGATGCAGATCCAAGAGCAAGAGTTCTAAAACAGCCAATGGCATCATCTCTAAAATCTGCCAGAAGTCCTCTACCTTAGGAAGAATCTCTCTTCCTAAGAAGATATTTTGGGGACTAAGCAACCATACTGAAGTGTAAAAGTAATACATACGACTGAATGCAGAAACACACACAAGTGCACACAAATAGCCCCAAAGTGTGTTAAGCTCATACATCTCAAAGGATTAAGCACAAAAAGAAAAAGGACAGCACAAAACACATCTTCATTTCACAAAACAAGACACAAAGAAATAGTCTTTACAATTTTCTTTGAGACAAATTGTATCTCTCAAATAAAAGAATGAAGTTATTGGCAGCCTACTTCTCCCCGAGTAGAAGTGAGACATCAATTTAGATCACTGTGCACATTGAGAAGTTATTACACTGCAGGGATTTGCAATTACATAATGCAGACTCTGATCTCTGCGTCACTTGGCTGCCAACATCCATGGGTGAGCTGTGTAACACTCTTCTGTCATGTAGCTCACGTGAGAAGAGAATTTTGCTGTTCCAAGAAATGGCACTCATCTTGGAGACCTTCCCAGTCACACAAAAGAGCATAATTTCCACATTATCCCCAGGCATACTGTCTAGGATGATAAGTCTATGATAGCTTTATGTGTAAATTATATACACAGTCCTACAAATGAAAGCCATGTGAACAGCTTTTCAGTGGTGGCAGTGCAGAAAAACAAATTCAATTTGGTTTTCAATTTTTAAAAATGTCACCTGCGCTATCTCTATTAGTCTACAGAGGCTCCACAAGGGTTAGACCGTAGACAGGATAACTGTGCTATGGTTATCTGACATGCCCACACTAGAGGTGGCAAGCAGCGTCAGAGAGTGCAGACTCAACCACAGCCTCCCAACTGGCTTATTCCAGTGCTCTGGTTTCAAGTCCTACAAACTTACATTTTCTGCTTACATCATCTTTGCATCAGGGAATGCACTCTTTTACATTCTGGTTTAATTTTTCTACATATGAAAGCACACTCACATACACACACACTCACACACAAGACAAGAAGTAAAGGAAGAATATCTCCTTCCTTCCTTCCTTCCTTCCTTCCTTCTCTCTCTCTCTCTCTCTCTCTCTCTCTCTCTCTCTCTCTCTCTTTCTCTCTCTTTCTTTCTTTCTTTCTTTCTTTCTTTCTTTCTTTCTTTCTTTCTTTCTTTCTTTCTTTCTTTCTTTCTTTCTTCTTTTTCCCCATTTGGTGATAAAATTCCACAGGTAGTGCATGCTAGATACAGAAGATAAACTGGAAGACAAGACAGTGGGTGTGTTTTTTTTTTTTCTCTAAACCTCATAATTCTCTTACTAAGAAGTTCAAAACATGAAGACTTTTGTGTATTATCAGTATCACAGGAGAGTGAGACCAGTCATCAGAGAGCTGATATTACCTACTTAAGGTTTGGTACATCATAGAATCTTATATATGAGGACAGCATTCTTAATGTAAGAATCTCTTGGGAGAATGAGAACAGTGCTTTTGAGTGTACAGAATACAATCCGATCCTTCAGAAATGTCTCTGGTCCTTCAGGGTCCTTGTATTTTCCTGAAGGTTCCTTATGAATATTTGGAAAACATTTCAACAATTCCAGGTTGTTAGCAGGAGAACTCAATGATTCGAAGCTCATGCTTTGAAGGTAAGCATTCACTTTAAAATTTGGGGGGAAAATACAATTTTCTGAACCTTCTATAAAATGGGAAAAACAAAGACAACTTCTTCATAAGATTGTGAAAATTAAGTGATATTGTGTGGCTATTACATAAATGTTAACTACACAATTCAGCCAATGGAGCATATAGTAAGTACAGTGTGGGGCAAAAGTAGGTGTACAGTTGTGAGAGTATGTAAAACACAAAGTTTATTCTTATATTATTATGTATTAAGGATTGTATTATTTTCCATGTGAACAACTGTAAACCTACTATTTCTTCATCCTGTATGTACAAATATGTATATAGAAATAATGGAAAAATTACAATGCCCCTACCATAGGTAAATGTGACATAGGTAGGTCAAGCCTGTATTGCGTGTCTCAGACCTGTTTTGATGCTTTCTTTAACTTTCTGATTGTTTCTTCCCTGAATAGTCTTCTCATATGGCCAGCATATTAACTGTACCCTCTGATTTCCTCTTCAGGAAATAATCTCATAAATTAAAGTCTAAAATTCTAATTTTTCTCTGAAGTAATAGCTCTTAAACCAAAAAATAGTCTATAATTATAGAATTTTAACAATCAATAAGAAAGTATCTATGATATTCTTTCTAGCATCAGGAAATGACAACAAATGAAACTTCAACTCAGTCATTTCCTTTTTTCAGTCAACAGAGTATTAAATACCTGCAATGTGGCAGGCAGTTTTAAGTACTGGCTCTATAGCAATGAGCAAAAAGCTATCGTTCAGACATTTTAAAGTTTATGATCTTGTAGAGAGGAGACTTAAAATAGGTTAAATAGTTGTAAAATGTAACTGCAAAATGATCAAGTCCCAAGAAGATAACAGGCAGCACACCGTGATAGCAAACAATAAAGTACTAAGCAGGAAAGTTAGTGAAAGCTTGTCTGCAGAGGTATTAAGTCAAAGCTTAAAGAATGAGAGAGCATTGGTTATGTCATAAAACTAGAGGAAGAACATTCCATGTGGTGGCAAGTCTCTAAGGTAGTGAAGAATTTGGAGGTTTCTAGAAAATCAAGAGGCTAGTGTCATTAAAGCATAGTTACAGGAATGTGAATAGGTCTTGAACAGATAAGATTGTTGTCATTTCCTGATGCTAGAAAGAATATCATAGATACTTTCTTATTGATTGTTAAAATTCTATAAATATAGAATTTTTTTTTGGTTTAAGAGCTATTACTTCAGAGAAAAAAGTCAAACTTTTTGTATCTTGTAGAAATTTGTGAAGAGTTTGAAGTTTTATTTTATGTATAATGAAAGTACTTTAAGGGATTTTAAGTGGGATTTGATCTGGCTTATAGTTTGACAAATTTACAGACTGCTATGTTATGAATGATTATGGAAAGATAGAGGAAATAGAGGGAGGTCAGTTAGGATACAAATACAGTAATCTTAGTGAAATATGACTGTTCCCTCAACTTGGATGATAGAAGTAGAGATGGAGAGGAATAAATGGATTGACCATGCACTTTGGAGATACAAATGCTGAGTTGCTAAAGGACTGGATATGGGAAAAGGAAAAGGAGAAATCAAGAATGACTTTCAGGTTTCTAGTTTGAGCAACTGTGTCGCTGGCGGTACCATACATTGAAATGGTAAAAATAGGGAAAGAAGACTTTTCAAGGGAAATTTGGAATTCCATTTTGAATGTTTTTAAGTTTAAGGTAATTGTGTCTCTGGGGGTATCACTTCACAAATTATATAAATATCTAACCACTATGCTGTACACCTGAAACTAGTATCGCATGTAATTTAATTAACTGTAATTAAATTATTAAAGACAAAACTAAAAAAGGCAACTGCATCATCCAAGGGAAATGTCAACAAGCTAGCTAGACTTCTACTTCCAGCCAAAAATAAAGTTGGAACAACTGAAATAATCAAAGTATATGTAAGAATTGTTTTCAAGACACTCAGTATCAGGTAACAAAGGGGAGTGCTCCCTCAGATACAGGAAATAAGGGAAGTGAGCCTTAAGATGATCATCTATAAAGCCTTAAGAGAGTTTTCACAAGGTCACACAGGGAAGGAAAACTTGGTAGATGCCTGGATTGAGGAGATGGAATTGAGAATCTATGGTGATTAAGAGTAATAGAGTTCACAGATCAGAAAACTGGAGAGGAGAGAGATGCAGTGAGCAAGAACTCAGAAATTTGCAGAGAACCTCCCTCAGTATTCAGTAGAGAACTGACTGTCACATGCATTTGAGGAAACTACCTGAGGACTGAGAAAGAATCATCTGAAAGAATGAGAGGGCTAGAACCTGGAGCTCACATGGGTTGGAAATAGTCCTGTTCATACCAACCACACTAGAAAATTTTATGATTTATGGCCTTAGATTAGTATCAGAGGCTCTTCCTGAAGGAGTACAAATTGCTCTAGGTTAAATACTGCTCCGATCCCATCTAACAAATCTTTAAAGAAGATCTGAAAGGACCAAATTGTTTTCTAATAAGTTAACTGCATCCCAGAACTAAGTTCAAAAATCTTTACAGGAAGTTAAAAAATCCAGTATGAACAAGGGAGAATTCACAATGCCTGGAATCAAATAAAAACTTGCCACCCATGCAAAGCAACAAGAAAATATGACCCATTATAAGGAAAAAGTGAGTCAACTGAAACAAAGCCAGAAATAACACAGGTGTTAGATTTAGCAATCAAAAATATTAAAACTGTTATTATGTAATTTTTTTTTATATTTTAAAAAACATGAGAGACATGGAAAATATATAAAGACAAAATAAAACTACAATGTCTGAGATGAAAAATACATTGAATTATTGCATGACCAGAAGATTAGGCATTGCAGAAGAAAAAACTTGGTGGACATAAAGACATGGAAACAGGTATTATCAAAATGAAACACTGAGAAAAATAGAATTGAAAAACAAACTGTTTTACTAAGTTCATTCCAAAATTCATATAGAAATTCAAAGACTTTGAATAATCCAAATAACTTTTGAAAAAAGTTAGAAGAGCAATGCTACTTGATTTCAAGATGAGTATTAGCTACAGTAATGAAAACAGTGTGACATTGACATGAAGTAATACAAATAGGTCAATGGAATAGAACAGAGCCCAGAAATAGACCTACACATATATAGACAACTGGTTTTATAACAAAAATGAAAAGGCAATTCAATAGAGAAAATATAGTCTTTCCAAAAATCTTTGGTCCTGGCCGGATGGCTCAATTAGTTGGTGCATTATCCCATGCACCAACTGGGTTTGATTCACAGTCAGGGCACATAACTAGCTGTGGTTTGATCAGCAGCCAGGGTGCATACAGGAGGCAATCATTCAATGTTTCTCACCTATCTATCTATCTATCTATCTATCTATCTATCTATCTATCATCTCTCTCTCTCTCTTCCCCTCCCTCCATCCCTCTTTCTTTCTCAAGTAAATGACACATGTCCTTGGGTGAAGATAAAAATTTTTACCTGGTTCTGCATAAATTGGATAGCAGGAAAATGAAACTTTAATCCATACCTTATACTGTATTAAAAAATAATTCAGTTCTGATAGGTGTGGCTCACTTGGTAAGGCATCATCCTGAAAACTGACTGGTTTGATTACCAGTTAGGGCACATGCCAGGGTTGTAGGTTCAGTCCCTAGTTGGGTGCGTATAAGAGTATGACAGGCAACTGACCAATGTCTCTCTCTCTCATTGATATTTTTCCCCCTCTCTCCTTCCCTTCCCCTCTCTATAAAAACAAGTAAAATATTTTTAATTAATTCAAAATGAACCCTATCCCTAAATATAGAACATAGAATTATAAAATTTCTCAGTGAAAATATAGGAAAAAATTGATGTTACCCTGGTCTAGGCAAATATTTTTTAGATATGACATCAAAAGCATAATATAGAAAACAGATAAGTCATTTTTACTTCATAAAAATTGAAGATGCCTGCTCTTAGGCATTATTGAGAGGATGAAAAGACAAGCTATTTGCAAATAATATACCTGCTAAAGGACTTATATATAGCAAAATATACGTATGTATATTTTCTCAAACCAATAAAAAATACAATTCCATTAATATATCTGAATAGATACATCACCAAAAATAGTACCCATATAGCAAATAACTACAAAGACACTTGACAACATGTGTTATCAGGAATATAAGAATTAAAACTGCAATGAGATAACAATTAAAATTAAAATACTGACCATACTAAGTATTGACAAGGACAAAAAGTAACTAGAGCTCTCATACATTGACAGAGGGAATAACAATGGTACCACCACTTTAGAAAACAGTTTGGCAACTTTCCTAAAAGTTTGCCTCCCATACAATCTGGCCATCCAAGTCTCAGGTTTTATACAAGAAAAAGTAAAATATATTGTCCATATACAGGCTTATTGAAATGCCTATAGCAGCTGTATTTATAAAAGCCAAAAATTGGAAACAACCAAAATGCCCATCCGCAGGTAGATGAATAAGTATATTGTAGTATATTCATATGATGGAATACTGCTGCAATGGAATGCTACTACTCCACAATAAAAAGGAATAAAAACAATTGATAAATGACATGGTGAATCACAGAATAATTTAGATGAGTGAAAAAGATCAAAGGAAAAGATTTAAAAATTATTTCAAATTAACATTGTTTATTTGTATTTTGTCATATTAATGCTCTAGCCCTGAATCTCTTTAAATACTAGAGGAACATTTTATTCATTATATCAAATTACTTCATTTATATAGAATTCTAGAATATGTAAACCAATGCACAGGAACAGAAAGCAGATTTTTGGTTGCTTGGAGACTGGTGAGGGGTGGGTAAAATCGGGAGAATTAGAAAAGGTATGAGGAAACTTCCTGGGTAGTGTTCACTATTTTGTTGTGGTATTGGTTTCAGGGGTGAATATACACGTAAAAACTTAGCAAATTGTAAATTTTATTTTTTTTAAAGATTGTATTTTTAGAAAGAAGGGAAGGGAGGGAGAAAGAGAGGGAGAGAAACATCGATGTGTGGTTGTCTCCCATGCCTCCCAGCTGGGGACCTGGCCCAAAACCCAGGCATGTGCCCTGACTGGGAATCAAACGAGTGACCCTTTGGATTGCAGGCCACAGCGCAATCTACTGAGCCACACCAGCCAGGGCCAAATTTTACATTTTAAATTTGTGTAGTTTATTGTACATCCATTATTTTTTGATTAAGCTGTTAGAAGAAAAAGGAGGAAGAGAAGTAGGGGAATGAGGGGAAGAAGGAAGTAGATACACGAGTCTAGAAAAGTGGTGTTTGCTAGAGAAACAAATTGGGTAGTCACCCACATATAGAAGATACTATAAACCTTGGGAATGGATGAAATCACCTAGGGTGAGATTAGTTAGCGAGGAGAACAGGACCTAATATACTGTCTCAAGAAACACCAAAATTTAGAAGTTTAAGATGATGAGTATCATGACAAACTCAGTTTTAAGGTATTTAAATACAATTGATAATCAGCTTTGAAGCTCTAATAATCAGTTCATTCACTACAGGCTGAACCAGTAGAAATAAGATCCATTTAAGATCATCTGTAATGTAACAAGTATTGTATCTTTTTATACTTGCTCCTATTCACTAGTGTATAGCATTGAACATAACTATTGTTGAATTTACAAAAGTTGTCTTTTGATTTTTCCTAATGTTATTTTTTAAAGCCCCATTAAATACCTTCTATAATGAAAATATTTCATATATTTCTATGAAATATTTTAGCATATTCTGAGGTATAATGCATTCTAACAATGTTAAACTAACAGCATTATATTGGCATGTATCATTAATAAAATGTAGACTATAAAATATTCACAGAAACAAAAATGTGAATGTTGCCATTTTTATTGATTTATGAGCTATATGTCAGTGCATCCCAAATTAACCTTATTAGAGTTCAAAATAAGGAAATTTTGTGTTTAAGCAGATTGTGAATTATTTCAATAGACTATTTAAATTCACTTTGGTGGGGGGTTTTTGTTGTTTGTTCTGTTTTATCAGGGCTATTATCCTGAAACCTTCTAAATGCTACAGAAAGTTTTAGATCAAATCCTATTTATATCAAAAATAGATTTTTACTTCTAAAAACCGAAATAATCAAATGCATCTCTTTCCTCTGTTCTCTCTAGCTAAATCTCTTCACTCTGCATCTCTCTTCCTGTTACCAAATATTTCTGTAAGTGTTGTTTATGTCCACTGGCTCCACTTTCCGTTCCTCTCAGCCAGTCAGGCTTCTAAAATGACTTTCTCAAAGCCCAACATGAAATCTCGGTCACCCGCTTCCTTGCACACTTTTTCACTTCGGCACTTGAGCTTGCTTCAGTATTTGACACCACAGATGGCTCCATTCTTCTCACAACTTTCTTTTTCTTGTTTTCCTTCTGGGATTCTACCTCCTCTGACTTTGCTGATTATTCCTTTCCAGGGTCTGAGTTTCTCTATCTCAGCTTGAATGTTGAATCTGCATGTGTCTATTTTCTACCTTTTTCTTTCTTCCCTCTTTCTGGGTGATCTTATTCCCACCCATGTTTTTTGCTTCTAGGCTCCTAAATTAGTTGCATATCCATGAAAAAAATGCCTGTTCTTCCTCTTGGGAGTCAAAATACCCTTTCCCACCAGTGTCTTGGCTAGTGTGGAAAATTCAAGGAAGAAAATATGTTAATTCTTGACCCCTTAGAAGCCATGTCTATTCAACAGTAAGTGGGCCTTGTTAGCAAAGAATAAATCTGACCAAGTAACTGTGTTGTTATTTTAAAGTGACAATCAGTTCCAATTTTTAATAAATTTACTTGAGGAATAGTTTTCAGGAAACCAAACCAAACAAACATGAAATCATCAGTTACTGAGCAATATATACAAATTGTGGGTAAAGGCCCTAGAGATAAAATATGACAGGGTATGAACTTTCTACTTGGACTAGAGCCAGGGCTCATTCTATATGAATCTCATAAACATCCTGTCTATTTGAAAGTAACAAAAGTAAACTAAGGTATAATTTGCAACCAGAGGACACAGCATTATGTTGAAGCCTAGAGAACTCTGTTCCTACTATTTACAACTCCTCCCTTTTCTAAATGAGGCCAATGTCAAATGCTGACACTTGGAGTTTACAAACCTCCTTGGCCTAGGCCCAAGATATCACTCTGGGTAAGGTCTGTTTTAGTGGCTAGGCAAGCCAGAGCATTTGGAAAGGCTTTATTCACGCGTATACCTCTATTGATAGAATATTTTTTACCATCAAAAAACAAATTTATCTCCAGTTCTAAATCAAATTAGTCCCTGAAAAAAATTCATCAAAAATCAAGTATGTATACCTTGAATCCTTCGGTACTATAATCATTTGAAATTAGCCTCTATAAAGTAATCATGGGTTGTTGTTTTGTTGTTTTTTTTTCATTTCTTAGGAATGCTTTCTTTGCATTTTCCAAATAAAATTTTATTACTTATAGCTGTCATTATCTTTAGTTTTATATGATCTCAATCTTTTAATTTGTCTAAAGAATCCATATTTACATTTGGTAAAGAAAAAATATGAGGGTATGAATATGTGCGTGCGTGTGTGCGTGTGCATGTGTGTATAAAGAGAATATAAGAGAATGGATCAAGAGATAATAAAGCTTTTAACATTTATTCAAATTAATTTCAAACAAAATAATGTGTGTGTCATAAAATATTAACAGTTTTGCTACGCACAGATTTTAGTTAAGAATTTTAAAAACTTTAAAGGTTTCCACATTCACATGTATTAGAAATATTTGCATATTGTTCATTTTATTTCCAGTGAAATATCTGCTTTTATTTTAATTTTGTAATAATTTATATATATATATAAAAAAATCACATGAAAGCATCTAATGAGCTCTACAAATAAAATGATCTTAAACCTGTTTCTCAGTACTTTCCCTTATTTATAAAGTAGCAGATAACATCAGTATGTATGTAAAAAAAAGAATACTCTTTTATTAGTCTTTTTTTTTTAACTTTTATTGTTGTATTACATCCATCCCCTTTTTACTCCCCTCTGTCCCCATCTCCACCCACCCACTCCCTCTCAAAGTCAATCCCACGTTTTGTCCATGTCATGATTCTTCCATGCTAGTTCCTTGACTAAACTGCTCCCCTTCTTTGCCTCCTTCTCCCTCCTCCCCCATGAAGGTCTATTCATTGTATTCATGTATCTGGTTCTGTTTTGCTTGTTTTGTTCATTATTGTCCTGAAATGGGTGAGATCATATAGTATTTGTCTTTTACTTACTGGCTTATTTCACTGAGCATAGTACTTTCCAGTTCCATCCATGTAGCAAAGGGTAAGAGTTCCTTCTTTCTTTCTGCTGTGTAGTATTCTATTATGTAAATATACCAAAGTTTTTTGATCCAATCATTCACTGATGGGTACTTAGGCTGTTTCCATAGCACTGCTATGAACATAGGGGTATATAGATTCTTATAAATTGGTGTTTCAGGGTTCTTTGGGTATAGTCTTAGTAGTGAAATTGCTGGGTCAAAAGGCAGTTCCATTTTTAGTTTTTTAAGGAAACTCTATACTGTTTTCCATAGTGGCTGCACCAGCCTGTATTCCCACCAACAGTGCACCAAAGTTCCCTTTTCCCCACATCCTTAACAACACTTGTTATTTGTTGATTTGTTGATGATTGCCATTCTGACAGGTGTGAGGTGGTATCTCATTGTGGTTTTAATTTGCATCTCTCTAATGGCTGGTGATGTTGAACATTCTTTCATATGCCTTTGGGCCCTTTGTATGTCTTCCTCAGAGAGTTGTCTGTTCAGGTCCTTTGCACAATTTTTATATTTATTAGTCTTTAATAACGCTTTGCTAGAAATGAATTATAGTCATGTAGTTTTAACATAAGAATGGAAAATTATAAATGTTAAAGAAAGACTAAGTATGGAGTAGATAGGTCAATGGCATTTATGTTTTTTAAATAACACTATTTTAAATAGCCATTTATTAAGCTTCCAAGCACATTGCTTGGCAAACATTTATAACAAAAGAGAGAGCCTGTTAAAGGCTTTTATTTCAATTACTATGAACATTCTCAAGGGTGATTCTAGGTGTCTGGGATGAAAGGCCATTGTAATTAGTACATTTTCTACTACTCATTTTCTCTACTATTTTCTCTGCTAATAAGACAGACGTCCATTATTTATTTTAGATCTCAAGATTTTCAAAAGGGTAACGATGTTAGACTTTACAATTAAGTGAAACCTTAGAGTACTGGGGTATCCTGTCTGTAGAAACTTGTCAAGAGCCTTTGAGCTGATGTCTAATATCTATACTGATTGTTATGTTACCAGGATGCAATAGAATGACTATTGCTTGTTGATATGGAAAATAAACTTGTCAGCTCATCAACAGATAAAAGCTTCCTCCTTGGTTCTAAGAGCATGGGGCTTTCAGAGCACTTTTATGATTTGAGAAATCTAGCTCACTAATTTTGAAAAGGAAACTGCAAATCTCCCCAACCTAAAAAATATTTTCCTCTTAGAGAAGTTAAGGCAAGAGAAGGGAGCTCTTCCTGAGCTCACAGAAAGAGAGCAATGATCTCAGACTACAGTAAGAAGTCTCTGACCTCTTGCTCTTTCTGTATCACTCACTTCCTTCAATACTGCTTTTTAAAAGGGGATGGTAAAAAGGGTATTTACATTTCTTTCTTTATGTCTTTATGATTTTCGAGCTCTGCCACTTCACATAATCAAAAGTCCTCTGTCCTGAAAGTGACTGTCAAAGTCCAGTATTTATAGTGAAAGAAAAAAAATTGATTAATCTCTGCAATTTGTTGCTGCTTGATGCTTATTAAGCATGCATGTAGAAACTCAGAATTTTTACACTGTTATTCTATCATTCCTCTCACTTCTCCTCTCCACACTATGTACTTTTTTCAGGGGAAAGGAATGAATTTGATGTTATAAATATATCGACGGAAGAAATTGCTCAAAGAAAATCTAAAGCTTGGAATAATACTCTTGGGCATTATTCCCACTTTCAGGGTTTAAACATCCTTTTCTCCTCTCAGAAAAATAATTTGGAACTAAATTTAAAATGACCCAATAGTTAATGACTCGTGGATCCAGTTTCTTATTGTACTAGGATAAGTTTACATGTTCTTCCGAAGGTATGCCATTGATGTTCATCTTTAAAACAGTAATAAGCTAAAAAACCCTATACAGATGGTAGTAAGACACTTATATTGTGGCAAAAACATTTGTATCTTCTAAAATCAGTCATTATGAAATCTGTACCTTGCCTTCAGGGAGAGTAAGTTTAGAATTAGTGTTCCTAAACTATTGTATTTAAAGTGAAGACAGATGAGTGCCTGGTAGAAAAATCAGCCAGACTAGTAAGTATAAAAATTCAGATGACTGAAAGCTATGATAAAGAGGGCATATTCTTTCCCTAAAATACAGGGTTTGGGTCATTAATTATATTGCTAATAATTCAACCACATGTTTTTGCCTCTGCTCCTTCAGTTTCTAAGGCAATGCTGCTTTATTCTCAGAATGCTTACTATTGCTAACTCAATGTCTTTTCCCCAAATTTCCTATCTGAGTGCTCTACAGAATTTTCTAGGTAGCTAAAGCACAATACCATCCAATCAGTGCTGTCATCCTCCCAAGTCCACCTTCCTGGCACAAGAGTTTTACGGCCCCTGGTGAACCAACCACAAAAACCTAAGTAGTCAGGAATGAACTTAGGAACCCAAGCAAAAGGGGTAGGGAATGGCTATGAGAGCTTCGAGGACTCATGGCATGGAAAACAAGAGTAAAGTATACAGTAAAAGACAGACATCTCACGCCCTGGCTGGTGGCTCAGTGGATAGGTGCCAGCCTGTGAACCCAAAGGTTGCTGGTCCTATTCCCAGTCAGGGCAGGTAACTAGGTCTCCAGCAAGGTCCCTAGCCGGAGGCAGGTGGAAGGCAACCATACATTGATGTTTCATTCCCTTTTCTCCCTCTCAGCCCTTCTCTCTGAAACACAATATTTAAAAGAAAAGACAAATGTCTCTTTTCTGGAATCTGATAGAATCCAAGGGCCTGGAACCCCTACCAGTGCATCAGCACTGAATTCCCAAAAAGAGTAATTAAGTGGGAGGACTCCACCAGTGGGAGGAGTCACTCTGCCAGTGGGAGTCAGTGCCTGACACTAAGCCCAGGTTGGGGTGGGAGCAGAGAAGAATGTGACTGAAGTTGCTGCGCAATGTATTTAGCAGAAGCAAGGGAAACTGGGTCTCATCCTGGCAATGATGTTATTCCCCTTTCAGCCACCTTATAGTTCTCTGGTTCCCTTTCCCACATCCTGCTCAATAATCACCCTGCGCATTTTTCCCTATATAATCATTGCTTACAACGGGTGAATCAATTTTCTGTACTCATTCTCATGAAAGTATGTGAATCGGTAAGCTAGTAGGTCAGTCGGTAGGTATGTAGATAGATACATAGTCAGATAGTAGATAGTTGGTTTGATCATCGCTTGGGGTCCTATTCTAGGCACTCTTCTGTACTCGCACTTTTCCCTTCATAATACATTTTAGAAACCTCTGAACAGTGGTGAATGAACCTAATTCATTCTTCCCAATAAATGCATAATACTTCATGTTATTGATATATCACAGTTCACCCAACCACTCCCTTACCAACGGGCATCCCCTTCATTTGTTTGTTCATTTGCTGCTACAAACCACTTATTAGGCAACAAGTCTTTATTATATGCCCTCTATCACCCAGTCAACTGTAGAAACAGAGTAATAAACAAAACAGAGTCCCCACCCTTCTAGAAAACCCATTCTAGTGGAGAGGACAAGTCATAATGCATTATGTAACATAATATTATATTTACATGATGTTAAATAAGGAGATTCAAAGTTAGAGAAAGTTATTTATTACTTTAAATGAGGTGGTCAGATGTCTCAGAGGGGATATCTGACCAGAAACCTGAATGATGTGAGGGAGTAAGTCATGAGGAGCATTAAGAGAAGAGCAGTCTAGTCAGAAGCAATCGCAAGCACCAAGGTCCCTAAAGCACACATGGCCAGGTGCTTCAGAATGAACAGCAACTTGATTGTGGCTGATGCACAAGAAGCAGGAGGAGAGAGTCAGGCAAAGGACCATCAGATCTCTTGCCTAGGGCCCAGATGATACTGGGTTTGGTCCTTTTCCCTGACACCAGTTGCTATTATTTCATAATTTTTAAAATTTTTGATAAGTGTAAAATGATATCGAATTGTTATTTAATGTTTATTTCCCTGACTACCAGGAAGGTTGAGCATTTACTTATTTATGTCTATTTAACAAAAACATAAATAGTACTTATTGACATACACTGCTCTAAACATTTTACATGAATTACCTTATTTAACAACCCAATGTGGCATAAACCATTAATTTATAGACTGAGAAACTAAGGTAGATTATTGTTAACTAACTTGCCTTAGGTCACATAACTAGTTACAATGATTTCAGAATTTAAACAAAGACAATTGATCTCCAGAGTCTACATATTTGCTTGTCAGACATTTGAGTTTGTTATTCTGTAAAATCTACACATAAACTGAAAAGCTATTAGAAGAATAATAAAATACCTATATATAAAAGTTACACATATGCAAAATATTCTTGTTCATTGATCATGTCTGTCAAACCTGAAGAGAGATCTGGATATTAGATCCACCCGTGAAAAACAGGCTAGTTTCACTGTGAAAAAAAAATAATCTCAAGTTAAGAAACAAAGAATCTAACATCAATTCAGGTCTGATGGCCTCCAGAATAAATTTTCTAGAGCTAGAATTGGAAGCTTGAAATGGGCAGTATCAACGCACAGCTCTTGGGCTGGATAAATTGGTAAAAAGCCCAACAAGCAGCAGGATGAGATATAATTTTCTAGGTTGGGAAGCGATGATCTTACAAATAGGTCAAAATACTCACTTTCAACTGTAATTATAACGAAATCATTTAATAAAAATGTGTGAAGTGTGTAAACCAGTAAAAGGAATTTGTTTTAACCATCCCTGTCTAATCTTTTCTCAAAACCTCTGGTTTCATTTTCTTAGACTGACATGTCTTACATTCTGTGAGGGAGGAAGCGTGAAAGTGGGAACTGGCTGTGAAAAGCACAAAAGGCCTGAGGGTCAATGGGAGGCATAGCCTGGAAGAACAAGAAGTGCAACTATCTACCAAGTCCGTTGCCTTTCCATCAAAAACATCTAAGGAACCCTTAATAACCCAATATTTACACTATAGGAAAAAACTATCTCACACATTCCAACTGGTATCCCTGTTAAAGGATTATGAAACATTAACTTAAAATAGCAATGTACACTGTATTTGCCAAAAGGAGACTAAAGAAAAGTCTTAAACATGATATTGATTGTATCCCAACTTAAAACTCCTGATGAAGAAAAGAAAGAGCAGACATGGGCTTGCTGTGCTATACATCAGATCTTTTTGATCTCACTAACTTCATTAAGTTTTCATTTGCATTTTGGGCTTAAAGGCAGACCTTTAGAATGAAATAAAAAGAGAATAAAAGCTTTCAAAAAAGTAAGGAATCAATACAACTTAGTTCTATTTCCAAACCTTCATTTGGCTTTTAAAATCCTCCCTTCCAAAAATAAAGCATTTCCTCTTGTCTAATCAACTGAGCCTGCTCCCTTCTCACGTTGGCGCTTGGGAACCGGGGCTCCATCCCATTTTATTCATACCACCTGGAATTCGCACAAACCAGAGACACTGTCCCATCTACATGGCAAAGCCAGAGCACTACCAGGTGGTGCTTCCTGTCACTCTCAGGCCAATGCCTTCACCAAATTCTGTTTTGAAAAACTAAGAATATTTGTATCTGTTTTCTTTTCTTGTACCTTCTGAAGTCTTGTCCCCGTGACATCTGAGGGTGGCTTTGGGTGTAACACAAAAAGCGAAAGCAGCAAGGTTAGGGGGGTGAGTTCCGAGGTGCACAGAGGCAGAGCAGTAAGTAACGCAGAGGATTTTCAAGTGCAGGTCAGACTCCCCATGGTAAAGCCGAGAATACAACAGCGGTGTATTATCAGGCAGCTAGATGTTTTCACACTACCTGCACATGGAGAAGTAAAGGAATTGACTGCTGACTTTTAACTAAAGAATTCTGCTTTTAAAAGTACCTCTTCCAATTTACAGAAACCTTTGTAACAGATTGTATATTTGAGAAAGGGAAACCTTCCTCCTTTAAGATAGATATGTTACCCAGGAACCATTCTATGCATCTCATACAATGCATTTTTCTTGTATCTGTGGATGAAAAAGTAGCCACATACTAAACATGACAAGCTCAGGGGAGGCCTGCATGGTGGGCCTTACAAACACAGAAACCAAAGTAACCAAGGTAAAACAATTTCTAATTAAAACCTAGTTATGAGGGGTAATCACATCCTCAGCTGGTAGCTTGGTAGCTTCCTTGGAAAAGGTCAATCTTTATCTTAAGTAAGCCTATCTACCTTTTTATTTTTAAATCTAAGATAACATACCTTTAGACTGTCAGAGTGATCCTTTCTCTGGGCCCCTCTAGATATACCACCACACCAGAGCATAAGACCACAGAACCCCTCATTGTTATCTTATTCCCTGAATAAGTGCTATAAATATTTGTTGCTAACTACTGTATACTCACCAATGTAAACAAAATATGTCTCTCTGTTTTACTCTTTATCCAATTTCGGTGTTTCCCCAACACCCTACCCAACCCACCACTTCCCACCCTCCTTTCTCTTTCTCCCACCTCTTGAACCTACTACCAATGGACTTCATGTAACCCTCTTATATCTCCTCCTTTGATTATAATGTATAAAATAGGCTACAAAACTGCCATTCTCCAGAGCATTTTCTCAATCCATTGAGATTTTACTTCTCAGCAACTGTTATCAGTTCAGCTGAAATAAACTCATAGAAACTATGAGTTTGGGTGCTTCTTATGCCGACATATCCTCTAAGTGCCTTCAGGAGGGAGCCCATCTCACTTCTTCACATAACGCACAATACTAACACAATATGTTCCTGGGAGTTGAAGGTAAGCATGTGCATATGATTTGCTAATCCATTCATCCATTTATTCATTCATATAACTTAGTAGGCACATGTTAAGCTCCTCTTCTTCATTCCCTGAGGATATAACCACAAATAAGATGCACGAATATCCCCTGCCCTTAATGAATTTATAAAATCTAGTTAAGAAGAGAAAACAGATGTGAGAGTTCAGATAATCAAAGTTTATACAGAATGCATTGGGTCCCCACACAGGGAAAAAGACACTCTGTTGTGGAAGAATTGATCAAAGGAGAAGATTTTCTAATTGTTGTAAAGAGTATTGGTTGGGCGCATTTCATGCAAGGAAAAGTATTCCCAGGTGGGGACCTAGCATATGCAAAGGTCCAGAGGCACAAAAAGGTGCAGTATGTTCTGGCAACTGTGGTTAGTTCTGTACTGCCAGAGAGTGGAGCACCCTGACAAGAGATGCAACTGAGCTACTAACAGGATGATTTTTGACGTCAGGAGGCATTTCTCTCAACAGAACAAAAGCAAAGGATAAGCAGCTCCATCTTTTATTTTTTAAGAAATAGTTAAAAGATTTGATCACTTCAAATAAAAATGTTAATGAAAGGCATAAAGTACTTTCAATAACATAACCCATGTTGATAAAATAGATATTAACAAATGTTCACTGGGTGAATGCTCTAAGAGCTAATACATGGAGCAGAAATAGATTACAAAATACTAATCCTTTTTGAAAAACCATTATTTATTTTCCTGTATCATAATAGCTTAGACTAATAAAAAATAACAGCATCTGTAATAGTATCTGGCACAAAAAAAGGCACTTAATAAACAGGTGTTGATGGAAGTCCACATTGAGGCTGCATTTGGCTAACAAAGGAATACTATGATTACTGACCCTGGCTCTGCAACTCCTACCTGTTACCTCTCCTTTGAACAGGAGGGCCTTTTCACCTTGGATTTCCTAGAGTCGTATTCACAAAGCCTGTTCTTGGTCTCTACTTCTACTGGACTTTTCCTGTAGCCCACACAAAGCTGGGGACACTAGGTATGTCTAGGCAGGTTCAAAGGACAGAGCCATCAGGACATTGACCTTGGACTTGGAAACGAAAGGAGCAGAGTTGCAGTTGTCCCCATCAGTGACAAATCACAATGCACATAGCAACAAAGGGGAAAACAAGAGCTTCACAGGCTGCCACATTAAGAGAAGCTGAAAACCATTTCCTCTGTACTCTTGCCTCTGCTGTTTGGGGAGCGTGGTTAGGGTGTGGAGTGGTGATGGCTATGAAATGCACACAGCAGCGAAGGAGGAGAATGCTGAATGAACAAGTAGGCTTAACAGAAGGGGTTCTAGGGTGGTACAAAATCTCAGAGCCAGACTCAGGTGCCATTTGAAATATCCCCTCAGACTCAATCCTGCCTCTATGTGCTGGTTGCTTCTGCTTCCTTCTGGTCCTCTGCAGAACACCTTTCCTTACATTCACATCTCTGCCTGATCCATTTTTTCCTAGAAGCAAGTTATATAGCAAGATTTACAGGGTGTTCAAAGGACAAGAAATAGTTACCTTGCATTACAACCTTCCTTTCATTAAAGTACCTATTCTGTGCAAATACTTCTTAAATTTCTATCCTGTGCACACATAATCTTGGTTGATGGAATAAATACGTGGTTCTACCTTGAAAACGATTATGTTCTAGACAAGAACAAAAGGTACACACAAGTGAGCCAAATAACAATTCAAGAGCTTACTCAAAGAAGTAAACACTTGCTTTCAAAAGGTGCCAAGAGGTCCAAAGGAAGTAGCATGGTAGGGAATTGAGAAAGATGAATTCGTGGAACGACAGGGCAGCTGGCTGGGGCTTAAATTGCTTAAGTGGATGAAATGGACAAACACACGGAGATGGGAGAAAAAAAAGGACTCAGCTCGTTAGTGAAAAACTTCCAGAAAGCATTATAGTAGTGACATGGCTGATAAGAAATGCTCAATATTTTTAGTGAAACAAATAGGAGTTTGAACTCTGACTCTGCCTCCTATTAGCTAAGTGATTTTTTCCCCTTAAATGTGTTTTGTTTTGCTATTACAGTTGTCCCAATTTCCCCCCTTTTACCCCCTCCACCCATTACCCCATTTCCTCCAGCAAGGCCCCCCTTAGTTCATATCCATGTGTCATGCATATAAGTTCTTTGGCTTCTCCATTTCCTTTATTCTTAACATCCTGCTGTCTATTCAATAACCACCAATGTATACATTTTTTTTCCCTTTCACATACAGACAATTCACCATTTAATTACTGTCTTCTGTCAGCTTCTCAAATCATATTAATACAGGTTTCTTTTCATTATTTCAAAATGCCTACATTAATTCATTTGTTTAAAGAATTACTCTTTTAAGTAATATGAATTGCAGTATTACCAAACATATGCAAAAATGCATTTACACACATACATGTTTTTACACATGTTTAAAGTACATACTGGATTTTGAAAAGTTCATACAAAAAATTTAAAATATGCCAATAGCTTATATAATTATTACATGTTAAATAATAGTATTTTAGATATATTGTAGCAAATTAAGTAGTTTTTTTTCTCTTTTAACACTTATTTTACTCTGAAATACTATTTTTGTGAAATAGATCACAAAAATGGTGTATTGCAGAACTCACTTCTGTGAAAGTTTTCCTAGAGACAATGCCAAACCCATAGTAAAAAATAAATTTGATTTTGAATCAGATCTTCCCCCCTCCAATAATACAACTCAACTTTATTTTAAGCTACTGGAACTACAACTTATTCTTTTGGGGATTTTCCATCTTAAATAGTAGATTGATTTTTTTAAATTTATTTTTTGGCTGTGCACAGGTCTTACCTCTTTCAATACCCTCTGTTTTCCCTCTACATGTGTTTTACAAGTTGAAGAAATAATAGCACTTGCAGTGCTCAGCTGGTCCCCAGAGTAGAAATTATTATGCCTACTAAGTTGAGGTAAAAAATAAAGATCCCTTGGATTGAAATAATTTTGTAGAATAGTATCTAGCTATTTTTTGAACTTGTAGTTGACTTCCTATGTGGTCCTAAACTAACCCCTAAACTATTTAAGAGTCTGTTGAGGTAGAGATTAGGTATGTTCACATTTAAATAATTAAGTTTATGATAGCATTAACTCCTTTTCCCAAGTATACCCAGTTTGGGGGCTTTCATAACTGGGAATGTATATTTCCATGATCTATTTGAAAGGAATCTCATCTAATTTACATGCTAATATGAGAATATATATTGCCTATGTACATGAATCCTATCGTTTAGTAGTTTGCAACTTCCATCCAAATTGGTCTTCATTCTCAGCATCTTTTCTAATCTAAAGATTGACTGATTTCACAATACACTCATGACCAGTTGGTTGTTACTTAAAACATGAATTGCTAACAAAATATATATATCAACAACTGGTCATGGGTGTGTTGTGAAATCAGTCAAGCTTTAGGTTAGAAAAGATGCTGAGAATGAAGCTATATGATTTTAAACAAGTTAGTTAACCTCTCTAAGCCACAATGTCTTCACCTATAAAATAATGCCTACCTCTGGGCCCAATGTTTGGCCAGCACACAGAGGTATTTCCACCCTTTTTAATAAATAGTTGAAGTACTTCCATACATAAGTAGCTGCTGCCCAGTTCCCACAAATCCCCATGTCCCACTCTGGACCTCACCCCCAAATTCGGGAACCTAAAGGTCAGTACCTCACCAAGCAGGGAGGCTTCTGAGAGGCTTTCTAAAGCAGCCGTTCTGATTGGTCATTGTGCTTGCTCTACTGGCTGCTCAACATAAAATAATCAACATAAAATACTTCACAGATTATTCTTAGGATTTAGTGAGATACCATTCCTACTGTTTAGCAGAGTTTTGTGTTTAGTATAAATTGTCCTATCTATGCTTAACCACACAGCGCTGAATATGTCTGCTATGGCTTATCAAGAACATCCCTTGCCCTGGCTGGTGGCTCAGTGGATAAGGTGTCTGCCTGCAAACCCAAAGGTTGCTGGTTCAATTCCCAAACAGGACACATAACCAGGTTGCAAGCCAGGTCTCCAGCCAGCTCTGTAGCTGGAGGCAGGTGAAAGGCAGCCATACATGGATGTCTCTCTTCCTCTCCACCTCCCTCCTTTCCCCTCTCTCTAAAAATAATAAATAAAATCTTAAAAAAAAAAAAAAGAACATTTCTCACTTCATAAGATAGTAGAAGCTTTTACCCCCAAATTATTTCCTCCTTCCTACGTTCCCTGGCAACACTGACCACATGCCCTTAGTATTAATCTACCTTGCAATCTTAAAATGCAAGAAAATAACAGATTGCTTAACAACATCAAAATGGTAACGGCTGACTTTGAATTTCAAAATGACTTGTTTTTGACTTTCATACCTATTCATTAAATCAATGGAAGTCTATACATTGCTTTTACATTCATATACTTTGTTTGACAATGCATCATCATAAAAACATGCAAAATTAAGGAAAGAAAAAGGATTTGTGATTTAAGTGTGAAGTGTGAACCTGAATAATTGTAATATTTTTTGTTGCAAGCAAAGAAAAAAAAGGTTGGTTCTCAAAATAAATCGTAAAATTAAAAAAAACATTTAAGTCAGAAAAATTAAAACCAAAAACTGAGATAGATGTTTGACTGTGAAGAGACCCAGTCTATAATAAATAGATGCACTGCAAAGGAGTTGTAGTCCCTTTTGGGGGGGAGCAGTAGTGTGAGCTCACATCCCTACCTATTTCTCCTCAGAACTGTCCTGTGTGCACTGGATCAGAAGCGGTTCTGCTCCCCTAGTTCTATTGGCACGGGAGGGCACGATTAGCATAGAATATTAGGTAGGGCAGAGAGGAGGTAGTGTGCCAATCAGATTTACTGTTGAGACAGTGGGTGCTGCCATGTCTAGCCATTTCTGACAGTGCTGTTAGAAATTAAATCATGGCATGAGCTGAGCACTATTTGGCTGTGGAAACCTAGTAGGTCATCAGTTGATGCCCCTACCCTCCGGACAAGCGGCAGGTGGAGCTCCACTAGCCCCTGCTAATCCATGAGCTGGAGGCTCTGGACAGTAGATGAGGGTTTATGGGTTTTGTTTTGTTTTTAATTCATCAGGCCATATGCTGCCAGATTCTCATATAAATAGAAAAAAATACAAATACAAATAATAAAAAGAACCAACTGGTTTAGCAGTGGGCAGTTTTGGTTTTTTTTGTTTGTTTGTTTGTCACTATTGCATCTATGTGAGAGGCCAGTTAATGAAAGAGGAGTCCTGGACTCCCAGTGACATCAACCTAAAGGGACGGAGACTTCAAAATCCAAGCTTCATTCTAACGGTGTCAAACCTCTGCCCTAGGGTAACTCTGCGCCAGAGTCTATTTGGCTAACAAGCAGGGAGCCTGGCTTTCCAGCTGGCCTAGAGATTGGGCAGGCTCCTCTCATGATTCCTGCAGCTGAGGCCCATTGTCCACTGATGTGAGAACACAGAGAAGGTGAAGTTTCGTTTGGGCTAGGTTAAGTCGGGGCTCCTGGGTTTATCAAACACAGAACAGGCAACCCTAGAAATAAAAGAGATTAGTCAATGCCATTTTCTGTTTCAAAATTACAAGGAAATAAGCACCTGTAGGCTGCTTGGGATTAGGAAATCCCTAATGTTTTAGTATCAAAAGCTGCAAGAAAATCTCTCCAAGCAGAGTCTAAACTCCTCCCCCTGAAATACTTGCATTTAAATTTTAAATGTTGCTAAACTTTTTGTATAATGCTATTTCTATAGTCATAATTATTACCAAGTTCCCAGTCTGTACAAATGGAGAGTTTTCACACCCTGATAGAATTCACACATTTATTTCCCATATTAAGGCGGTAAACTGCCAACTGAAAAATGAAGTAGACTGACTCAGAGCTCACATTTACATGTGTATCTTTAAAATGATTTCATTTTAGAAATATTGTGCTAGCGTTCATTTGCACCTCTATCAGATCACTTCAAAGCCATTATTTACACCTTTTTAAAGACAATTCAAGACCAATTGTAGTCAATTAATATGCATTGTGTTCTAGTTCAAGAATTGCCCAAATAAGTGTCATGGAACTACGTGCGCCTGCCTGGGTGATACCAGAAGTTTGCGATGTGAGTCTCTTGTCCAACTCTTGCCGCGCCACAAGGCCATGCTGAGGGGTGCTTCGCCTGCAGTGGCCAAGTCACAACCAATGTCTTGCAAGCAAGCAAGCAAATGCAAATTCTCTTCCTTCCTGTTTTCCCGACCACGTCACCAAAATCTGTGTGTTCTAGTGTGTCACTCACTGGCTTTGCTTCTACCTCCTGGTTAATTTGGAATCTAACGTGTGATCATGAAACACACGTGGGCTTAACTCGACTGCGGGGACGGGTTCCCGGACCCAGTGCAGGGGAAGCAGGGACAAAAAATAAAAGAAGGCTGCAAAGGTCCATCTCCAACAAACTGTCATAATTATACTCTACCAAAATTTGACAGCTTTTCAAGGAAGAACATTTTTTAGCTCATAGGTAAAGTTAATATTTTTAGAAAAACCATTTCATATTGTGTATGAACAAGGACAATGAAAGATAATGCCCCATAATTGTTTAAAAGAGAGTAATTAGAGTCCTATAATAGGAATAACAGACGTTGTTGTCCCTGTTATTCATGATCCTATATTCCAAATCAATTGCGTTCTTTCATAATTTGAAAGGGTTCACTTCACAGTGTAATGTCTCACAAAGAAAGGTCTATCTTTCCAACAAATTTAAAGCTGAGACAATAGCACCCAGATTGACCTCAACTTGAATGTATGTTGAAGTAAGGAGAAATTCAGCCAGTTCACTCAGGACAAATGACAAGATTTTCAAACATTTTTATGGCACTGAAAACTACATTAGTGAAGTGTAGGGGAACAGGTGATGCTCTAATATCTTGCTGGGAAATTTCAAGATATAATACTTTTCATAATAAATTCTGAAATTTATAATTCACATTTAACAGTGACAGAACTTCTTCTCCCATGAAAATGCATATCCCCAAGAGGCAAATTTATTTATACAATGCAAAAATGTACCTAGATATCCATGTATTCAAGTAGGACAGCTAATAATACATTTAAGAAACGAAATGGCTAATCAAAGTTGTTTGTTAAACCAGCAACTAAAGAACTTACTCTTGATTAAATGCTTATTCTTGATTAGCTAAAAAATGCCAAAAATAAATAAAATACAGACGGCTCTCATGTATAGAATGCAAAACATCTAGTCATATCCTCTCGTGATTCTTAAAACTCCAAATGAAGTTATTATTTTTTTAAATCCTGAAGGATGTGTTTATTGATTTTAGAGAGAGAAGGAAGAGGGAGGGAGAGGCAGAGACAGAAACACTGAATGGTTCCCTCCCATCTGTGCACTGACCTGACATCGGACTCGCAATCCTATGGTGGACAGGATGATGCTTCAGCCAACTTTCCAACCTGGCCAGAGGTAAGTAAGTTTATTTTAAAGAATAAAGAAACTGTACAGTGCTCTGGAGACTGAGCTGAATTCATTCATTCATTCAACAAATCTTTACTGGACATATAAGTCCCATTATGTGCCAAGGACTATTTTCCAGGCCCTGAATATCCATCTTTGATCAAGACAGTCTCTAGACTTATGATGAAGCAAACCCTAAATAGGAAAAGAAACAAATCAACAAGATAATTAGAGGCTGTGGTAAGAGCTATAAAGAAAATGAATAGGTAATATAATTGAAATAACTGGCTGAGAAAAGCCATTTCAGATAGCTGAAGATTATTCTTTTCCTGGTGTGAAAAGTGTATAATATCATTTACTTATGACATACTCAAAGACAGAAGAAATCAGAGCAAAATCTTTTCAGAGCTATAAAGGGCTTTAGAGATTATTCAATGTTATTTCCTCATTTTATACAATAAAACCGAAGTTCAGGTGAGTAAAGTGGCTTATTCAGTGAACTATGGCATTAGCTTTCACTATTAAAAAGTAAAGGAAAAGGCTTTTTATTTTACCAATTATTGCATATTGGTGAGACAAACATCTAAATGACATAACTAAATCTAGCTACAATGGAAGGAAATTATATAATGATCTTCATTTACTTAGATTTCATATCTCTTACATGGCACATGGACCTGAATATGTGACATCATGTTTCTACTTTTCTTCCTTCATGATAATTTTTCTTTCCAGAATGCTCTAAGAAGGCTCTATTCCTTGGATACTAGATGCACAAACAGATGCACAGAAACCATTAGCAACAAAATTGTCTCCTGAACTTTGTAAGAAAGATCATCATAATATTTAAAAATCTATTGGACTAGATCAGATAAATCTAATAATAATTCTCTAATAATAATAATACTCTAATAATAAACAACCATCAAACACCTATAAAGCATTTTAGCTTTATTTCAGCAATTTGATCCTGAAACGAATAAGAATGGCGTAAGTAGAATGGATATTATTATAGTTCTTTTAAAAATGATCAACTTAGATTCAGAAAGAAGTGACTTGTCCAAGGTCAACACAGTTAGCAATTATTGAAGAGAAATGAAACCTAGCCTTCTCAGGCCAGCCTCTGTGTGTTTTTGCCAGGACACCTACCCTCATAAACATGCATGACAGAGGCACTGTGGACTTAACTCAGTGCCAAGGTATAGGTTTGAGAAAGAGACACAGGCCTCTTTAGCAGTTCCTAGTATCAACTTACACACAAAATCGCTTAGCTTGCTAGACAGCCTCAGCAGCCAGGCCTTTCTGCAGAGTATCTTACTCACAAACACTTTCCTCTTAAAAATGGCCATTACCGAAATTCGTTACATGGCAGGCTTGCCTTCTTGTGAGCAATTATAACAGACTCATTTGCTTCCACCATTAACCGAAATGCAGTATATTTACACTATAATGGACAGAGGCAGCCTGAGCCAGAGAATGCCCCAGGCATCAAAATAGTTTCATTAACTAGGAAATTTGTCCCACCAGGCTAAAGAAATCCACTATAGAAAATGGAATATTCCATCATCTTGTGCCCAATATTGCTGTCCTAGGAATCCAGCTCAGCACAACATCCCCAGCTGGGGATGAACTGGCCGCTGGGATTGCCAACTACTCGCTCAGGGACTTGCTTGTAACGCTCTAAAATGGCCCATTACATCAGGTGGTTCAGAGGCTTTTCACGATCCTGACTTCTAGAACAAGCATAGATAATTAATAAGGCTGACAGAGCCCATTATTTTTACACTCAAGTGCATCACATTAACTAACAGAGGCCACATGATGTGTGACATTTTTTTCCACTGATCATCCTTTATGTGGTGCCACTTCTGCCACCACATTTTTTTCTTTCATGGGCTGAATGAACTCCAATAGCCAGTCACCATGCCGCCACTCTGCCGGTACCCGGAGTTTTTGCTTTGTCTTGGTTTTCCTTAACTGGGAAAGCTATTTTGAGTCATTCTCACTGGTAGGGCTCTGACATGGTGGGAAAGAAGTTTGAGATGAAATATTAGCATAAAAAGATACAAATATAGAGCTGACATTGGTTGAGCCAAAGGAGATCCAACATAGATAGGGGAAAAAATATGACCTTACAGGGCTTGTTAGAAAAATAATCTGATTCTACCCTCCAATTTTTAGAAATGATCTTTGTTGATCCTCATGAATCATCTCATAAAATGCAGCTATCCTTTGAGGAATGAAAGTATTTTTACCTACTCTGTACTTTCCAATGATATGTTATTTTATAAATTCTCATTTTCTTACATAAAATCAAACTTAGGCCCTGGCTGGTGGCATGGTGGATAATGTGCCAGCCTGCAAACCCAAAGATCACTAGTTCGATTCCCAGCCAGGGCACGTAATCAGGTTGCAAGCCAGGTCTCCAGTCAGATCTGTGGCTGGAGGCAGGTTCAAAGGCAACCATACATTGATGCCTTTCTCCCTCTCTGCCTCTCTCCCTACACCTCTTTCTGAAAATAATAAAATCTTAAAAAAAAAAAATCCAACTTAGAATTTCCATTATTTGTGATGACAAAAATAGTGCATGTGTGTATTTCATGTGGCTTTTATTATAGAAATAATTATTGAGAAGCGATTGCTAAAATTAAGTAACTCACAAGCATTAAATTGGACTTCAGAACAATCAGGCTTATTTGGGACAAACACTGGCACATATGGTGTATATTCAAATGTTTGTTGCCAGCACAGTATCTTGGCAAGGAATTGTAAAGCCAGTGCTACTGCTGCTTTTTAGAACTAAAGAGAAGATTTTCAGTAAACATGCATAAAGTTGTTCTTACTTTATAGTGATACAGTTTTTCCTTTGTCCTTTTTTCCATCTATTCTTTCTTCCACCTTTCTTTTGACCTACAGTTTTACTAGAAATTGACCACCTGACGAAACATATGAGTATACGGCTCTAGATACCTTCATAAGTAAAATGCAGTCAAGTCTTAAAGTTTACACCAGTGAAATATTTACCCACCACATAACTCCTATTTGTAATACAACATCTTTACCTATGGAACTAAGTCATGAGAAGTATTTCTCTTCAATTACTGTGAATTTACTAATGCTCAATACAGCTGCTAATTCATTCGACAAGGGGACAGTTCTACAGAGGTAGGCAAAATAAATTTACCCTGAAACAGGTCTATCTGAATTATGTTAATTTGTTTTAAAAATATTGTTCCAGATTATTAGACTAAATCTTATCGGTTTACTACAAAAATCTCACCTGCAGACCCTACGTCCAGCTAGAAAACTCTTCTCCCAAAACCCTAAATAGCTAGTTCCTTCCCCAACTTCCTGTACAAAATTGGATAAGAAAATAAAATCTTGGATTTATCAATGAACTTGTTTTTTGAGACACTCTATTCAGAGAACAGAATACCTTTGCACCGTTTGCTGATGCATATGAAACATCAGCATTGGCTGCTTTCAGGTCGCATGCCCTGAGCTTAGTTCAGGATACTGCTCGAGGCTCTATGTCTCACTGATGAAGTCTGTCATTTGTGGGAGAGCTGCAGGTTCTCCCTGTCTGCTCAGGTGTGTACACAGGTAAGTCATGTGCGTAAAGCACACTGAATGCCACACTCACAGGTGCCCACAAAACATGAGCTATAGTTGTCATTTTTAATGCATCTCAGAAACCAAATTATTTGCTGAGGCATTCTTTGGGGCCCAATCACAAATGTCAATATTTACGACTGTCATAAGGTTGATGGGGCTACACAAAATTGGTTGCCAGATTCATTCATAGCTGAGAATGGAAGAGTCCCTGTGCAGGAGATGAACTTTACAAGTGAACAGAAACCACCAGACACAGTGTGATTCAAAGAGATGTGTTTGCAAAGGTCACCAGTCCCTCAGTGTTGCTGTGATCGGCTTTTGCCCTCCTGGTGCCTTCATTTCCTGGCCAGTTAGACTCCAAAAGCTGAGCAAAGAGGGACAGATGCAGAAATGATGATGGAAGCAGAAAAAAAGCACTACAGATAAAATGTATTTTCTCACAATCTCATGTAGGATCTCACTTGATTTTAAACACGTAACTCTACATAGATAAAAATGTAAATAGCCTTTTTCTCCTAAATAACATTCTCCTCTAATTGTGTAGCAAGGTTACTGATCATGATTATCTGATTACTCCTTTCCTGCCATATCTGAGGCCTAACATGTTCCTTGTGTTTCAGAGAGACTGGTGTATATAAAAGGATACACCTTGATATGCATCTGCTTGTTGACTTTGACTATGCCTTTAGGATTAAAAAATATTGGCCCTCAAATTTCATTTAAAAATCACCTTTGAGAATATTGCTGGTTACCTCCACCTACGCCAGATGAGAAGACGTCATCCGCAGCCTCTGTGTCGCCAGTGGCAACCCATCCCTGCTTCGAGTCTAGAGTCTGCGCCATTCTGCTTCCTTCCAGGTTTGCAGCTCATATTATCATACTTGATCAGTCGTACACCCCTCTGAGTCATCAACCAGTTCCCAGGTCATGTCCCACCATTTCTTGAACAATCGTTCCCAGCTAGCTTCCAAAGCTTTGCATCTTCCTTTTCAGATTATATCTAATCTTCTCTGCTATAACCTGGATGGATATTTGTGTCCCCCCAAAGTCATATATCAAAGCTTATGTGATAGGCTTGAGAAAGTGGGGCCATGGGAGGTGATTACATCATGATTGCTGAACCTTCATTAATGTTAATTGTCTTATAAAAGACACCCCTGAGAGTTCCATGTCCCCTTCCACCATGTGGGCTACAGCAAGAAGACAGGAGTCCATGACGCAGGAATCAGGCCCACCATAGACACCAAATCTGTTGGCACTTGATTCCTGCCCTTTCCAGCCTTGAAACTGTGGAATAAGCCGTTGTTTATATGCCACCAGGCTATGAAAGTCTGTTCTAGCAGCCAAGCACTCTACCCTGCCTAAATTAATAATCCTCTTTTTTAATGTTTTTAATTTTTAAAAATGTATTGATGCTAGAGAAAGAGGAGGGGAGAGAAAGAAACATGAATTTGTTATTCTCATTTGGCAGACATTTTAAGATTATTTTTAGAGAGAGGGGAGGGGAAGAGAGGCAGGGAGGAAGAGAGACATCAATGTATGGTTGCCTTTCACCTGCCTCCAGCTACGGACCTGGCTGCAGACCTGGCTTGCAACCTGGTTATGTGCCCTGGCTGGGAATCGAACCAGTGACCTTTGGGTTTGCAGGCCAGCACCTTATCCACTGTACCACCAGCCAGGGCCTCATTGGCAAACTCTTAATGTGCTCTGACCAGAGATGGAACCCACAACCCTGGCATATTGGGATGATGCTTCAACCAGCTTTGCTACCCAGCCAGGGCACCCTCCTCCTTCTTTTAGTAAAACTTGATGATTTCTGTTTATTTCAGCTCCTCCATAAAGCTTTTCATAATCCTTCTAGTTTGGTTCTTTTCAAACTTTATTTCAAGTCATTTGGGCATCCTGTTAAAATGAAGACTCTATTCAATAGATCTGGGTGAGGCTTGAAATACTGCATTTCTAACAAGCTCCTTGGTGCTGATGTTCCTGGCCTTCAGGTACACCCTGAGCAGCAAGGTTCTAGCCTCTAAATTCCTACTGGGAAGGGCAGGCACCACACATGGTTTATTCATCTTGTATCCCCCAGTGAGTCACAGAGTACATGACACATCAAAAGACTCAATAAATATTTGTTGAGTAAATGACTGACTGAATGAATAAATGCATATTTATTCTGGCACTTAGAAAATTCTGCTTAAAACAGAGAAGTTATATACTTTTCTTTGACTGAAATTTAGTTGAGGGCAGGTATTCATATTGTACTGCTACTTATCTTTAATGGGTTATATAAGAGACAATACAAATGTTGATCAGTCATCTAATGAAATGATTGAATAAATAACTGGTAAAAGATGAGCATCCATTGTAGCCTGCACATGAGCTACCCGGAGTGCAAGGGGCATGTGATAAGCTGGTCGTCCTAATGGACAGAGAGCTTCTCATCCAGCAAACGGCAGAGCAAGGGGGCAGAAATATTAAAAATGAGAAATCAGAAAAAAGGGCCTTTGTAGACATAGACAGACTCTAATGAAAAAGTACTTCAGTTAGTTAAATGCCAAGCCAGTGGTTGATATTCTTGGGAATAAACCCAAGCGTTATTGCAGTAGTAGGCAGATGGTGCATATTTTTTTCTTAATTCAAAGCTTCATTTTTGTAAATAACAAAAGAAAATTGAACAACTGGCACATACCAATCTATTACAGCCTGCATGAAAGGTTTTCAGAAGTGAATTTTCTCAAAAATGTCCACCTTTGGAGTATTTAAATGCATGCTGATTTGCAGTATTATTCAATATTTCATATCCCTGTTATCTTTTCAATCTGGCTGCAGCCCTTGGAGAAGGGCCTGATCTATGCATATCATAGGCACACAGTGATACTTGCTGAGTAAACACAACATTTAGAAGAACTTGAATGGCATGCTACTCTGGTTCCAGATACAGATTTGGGATGAACAAGACAAGAGGAAGGAAGGGTCAGGGAGTAGAATTTGAGGCATGTAACTTGAGTGGATTCCCAGACTAAAGAGATACATAGGATGTGAATTTTGGTTTTTAATTATATCCCCAGAAGATGAGCTCACTTACAAATTCTGCAAATGACTAATTCTTAAACAGTATCATGTCATGTAAATGGATGAGAACTGGGGTGCCCTCAAGTTCTCAGAAGCACTTCACCAAACGTTGGCTCTGCCCTCAGATTACAAGTAAGCCAGATACAAATAACTTCTCAGTAAGGGGCAGTGAGTTATTATTTTCTGAATATATTATATTTGCCAGAAAAGTAATTGAGATGTTGATTATTTAAAACATTGGGTATTTCTTTCTTTCTTTCTTTCTTTCTTTTTTTTAAGATTTAATTATTTCCAGAAAGAGAGGAAGGGAGAGAAACATCAATGTATAGTTGCCTTTCACTTGCCTCCAGCTACAGGTCTGGCTGGAGACCTGGCTTACAACCTGGTTATGTGCCCTGGCTGGGGAATTGAACCAGTAACTTTTGGGTTTGCAGGCTGGCATCTTATCCACTGTGCTACCAGCCAGGGGAGTATTTCTATGTGTCTATACATATATAGTTATATATACAGGGTACGTGTGATAAATTGGCAAAATTTTAGTAAAATAAATAACATACCACAAGTGTTATATATTGAAATTAATTTATTCTTATATGTAAATACAGTCATTATTTTTTTAATTGTTCAAAAAAGTCTCCATTGGCTGCAATAATAGACCTGATTCAACTTCAGAATCTTGAGCACACTTTCATGAACTTTTCTTTATTCATGGACATCATCATTTTTCAATCTTAGCTTTAACAGCCTCTTTATTGGAATGAGGTTGTTTATTAACTTCCCTCTCACAAATGCTCCATACATAATAATCTAAAGGATTTGCATCTGGTGAACCAGGCAGCCAGATTTCCTTTGACCAGAATTCAGGAACATTGACACTGAGAAATTCTTGTACCTTTTTAGCATTCTGTGCTGGTGCACCATCTTGTTGGAAGATAAAATGGTGTCTATTTGTGACTTGCTTCATCCATGGTACAACTACTTCTCTCAACAAGTCAAGGTAAACATCAGCAGTCACCTTCACGCCTTGTGGGGAAAAAACACGGGGTCATCTTCTTCATTGCTGACAACACCTAACACCATCACTGTAGCAGGAAATTTCATTTTCATGACAATTGGGACTCCATTAAGATTCTCACAGAGCCACCTGTTGTTTCTTCTGTTGACTACTTGGTCCTGCTGAAAATTCTTTGGTCCTGCTGAAAATTCTTTGCATCAGAGAAGAAAATCAGAGAGTTTTTCCCTTTGGGATGTTTCAATTTTGTTAGCAGTTTCCTTGTTTTTTTCAAAGCACCTTTCCTTTGTCTGCTGTGTCATAAACTGGCCTCTTCTAAGAATGTATGATCTGTATCTGATATCTTCAGTAATATTCTTGTGAACTGTTGCATCCAATGTCTGCAGTTCTCTTGCTATGGAGTGCATTGGCTTTCCTGGATCTTCATTGATGATCTCCTGGGTTCTATAGGATAGGGACTTGTGCAATCCTTGCATACCTTATGCGTTTTCCTTGTTGGTGTGATCCATCAGGATCAGCATCATACACCTTCTTCACATCTGTGAACTGTATGTAAAGGGATGTTATTGAAGTCTGAAATTTCCTTGGCAGCTTGCCCTGCAACCAGAAATGATGGTTGCTCTAACATCATATTCCTTTGACATGATTGCTCTCAGAATTTAATACTTTATATCTGAAACAATGATGTTAAATCATAACCTTAGCAACATAGTTTTTCAGAATAAGGTACAGATAACTATCAGGTTCCAAATACATGTATAATGCTTCAGATTCATGTTTTACTCTATAAACTATCTATTCTATAATTACATAAACATTTATGCTTTGATTCAGCTTAACAGGATTCTGGAAGTACATAGAAGCATCTCATACCAAGGGTATTTAAAATAGAATTGAATTAGCAATCTGTAACTTAAAATTATACATAACATTTAGCTTCATTTAAAATTACAGCGCCAGGAGAAGATTTCCATGGCATTTTCATTATGCAGAGAGGTAAGCAACAAATAAATAAGCTGTACATGAATATGAAATTAACAGCATGATAATTGCTTTACTCCTAGAGTGTGTACGATATTAGATCCTCAAATAAACACTTACTTAACCTCATTCTCACATATGTGCATTGCTTTTATCAAAAGCAGGGCACCTGGAACACTCATACAGCTTCCACAACGAGATACAAAGTCCACAGAATTCACTACCGTCCCCTGGAAATTCTAGAGTGATTTTTTTTGCAAGCTCTAGTATTGGAGACATTTAGAAGGCAATAAAACATGCATTTCGCATACCATGGTCACTGCGCATGCGATGGGCATACCCAAGTGCTCCTCGAGTTCTTTACAAGGCCCCATCCCGATCCATCAGCCCTGCCGCCGCTCCAGGGAGGTGCTACCTACCACCTGCCCAGCTGAAGGCCCCAGCGCCGGACAGACACCTGCTGACTGGTTCAACATTCATGCAGGAAACTGTTAAACCCCATTTCTGCTGAATGTTTTCTTCTTTGCAGTAAACAGAAAACCTTTTCTGTAGTTTCCTTGTGGCTCTGTAACGGCTGAAGTGCCTCTTGTGCTCTGGGCCCAGCCTTGCCCTGAATTTAACCCCAAGTAATGGTTTCTCCATCTTACTCAGATCTCCACGCTGACTCATTTGTAACAAGGCTTCTGGCATCACTGAGTTTTCCATTAAGTAAGGGTAAAAGGGTCCATAATACTGTCACCTCTCCTCTTGCCAGTATAAAGCTGGTGGGGTTCAAAGTTATCTGTTTGTAACCCGATAAAAACATCTTACTGTTTTCCCCAAGTGCTCTCAAAGGCGAGGTTCAGAGGCGTGCCTGCTGAGTACACCTGACACTCTTTCCACCACTTCACTGAGAGCTGGGGACGAAACAAGCAAATGAAAAATAAAACAAGGAGGACTGAGGTCCAAAGGAAAGGAAATCATGTCATCCCAAATAAGCATCTTCGAAAATGATCGCATGCTATTGTTTCGGTGATGAAATTAGTGTGTGTGTGTGTGCTGATCTAAACGTCAATTGGACACATGGGTAAATTCAGGCCCCAGGCTTTTATTAGAGCCTCTGTCAGCCAGGGCTTTACGCTAATTGCATTTGATGCAGCAAAGCAACAAAACCACTGCTGGTTATGACCTCTGCCAAGAGCACTAGTGAGCTAGACAAATGGAGCTTAAGATGCTATTAGTTGTTCTGTTGCAAAGTTCCAGATCCAGCCCAACGGGAGGCCCTCGCCCGGCCCGGGCAGGCCGCCTCCAGATGGCATTCTGCACTGGCTTGTGGCAAGGCTCACAGGGAGACTGGCACATTTTCTCTGTCAAAAGGAAAGTTTTCCAATTACAAGGAGATAATGTGAGGAGATGCAAACTTAATCTCGCGAACAAAAGGTTGCAAGCTGTGTAATAGTCGTTTCAGGGGAGAGATTTCACTATCGTTCCATTGATTTAAGCATTGCCAATCCCAGAATGGGCTATCGTTCCTCATAAAACCAAGGAATTGTCTGCAGTTGATGCTCTTGCCTGGAACAGCGTTGTAACAATTTCATCATCTAAGGGAGGCTTCTTTTAAATGAGTGCTCTTTCATTGAATTGAACTGTGTGATTTTTCACCCCCTTAATGCAGAAATAGGTACAAAGCAGCTGTTTTTCCTTTTAGTTCAACATCTACTGGCTTCAACGAAGGGTTCAGGTGTGACATCGTAACACACCACTATCTTGATAGCAGATCATGAACTTTTATTAGCAAGACTATATATGTTGAATGATAAGAAGGCAATATTAACATCAAAACCTGTTGGCCAAAACATTTGCTTCTTCATTTTCTGATCTGATAAACACAGGTCAAAAACTATATGCAGAACTATCAATAGCTATGAAAGAGGTGATATGTCTCAATGCTTGTCCAAAAATAACCAACCCATCAAAGTCAGTCAGTGGTACTTTGTTGTAGGGTTAGCTCTCCTGCTGTGACAAAGCAAGAGAAGCACTGTATGTCCACTTTGTTGCATTCAGCAGGGACATTTCGTGGGATGAGAGCATGTATGTGCTGGCTTCAAGCAGAGCACTTCATGGGGAAACTGGGACCACACTCCTGTATTGAATATGCCATACAGAACTTTAGCAGAGTAAATGTAAGTGATCATACAAATCTAACGTAAGCAAAAAAAATCTGTGTGTGTGTGTATGTGTGTGTGTGCGTATAAGAGAGAGAGAGATTGATTGACTGATTTAAGGAGAATTAACCAATCCAGAATTTCTAAGCACAGATTTGGAATATTAAAAGGAACAAGGCAGACTTCCAAAAATTAATTACACCACATTCCAAAATCATGTAAAATATGTACTTTACTCATTCAGATCAAGACCAATAATGCAAGGTGGTATAAAACATCAAAGTGCAGTCAATAGTGTAAAACTATACAGTCAGCAGATGCCTTTTGTCGTTGCCTGAGAAAGTAGCTAGGAAACTGTCTTTTCTTTGCTGAAAATTCAGTCAGCTAAATAAAGCAGAATTATGCATTCTAAGTAGTCTCAACTGTAACATTGTAAGATCTGTAAATCAGTCAGAAATATAAGCAAGCCCATCAAATCACTTAGAAAACAGACTTCTATTGAAGAGTTAACGTTTTCAAGCAATGAGTATTTTTAAAAAGTCTCAACATCAACATAAAGTGTCTATAACAGCTGTTGTAAAGCTCAACATCAATTTTATGTCAGCTCAACTACTGCTAAACAGCACTCACAATGACATCTCTTAGGAGACATTTAAAGGCCCAAGTGTACAGCAATTTAAAAACTGAGCAGGAAATCAAAACTAATGCCTAGTCTGTTTATGAAAATACTTCTCCCTGTGTTCTTGTACCACCACCTAGTGGTTACATAGCTCTCAATCGGCCCATTAATAGAAAACAAATAGTAGCTATTGTGATGTTTAAAAACAGAAAGGACACTTGGTGGATAGGTGCTGACCTGCGAACCCAAAGGTCGCTGGTTCGACTCCCCAGCCAGGGCACATAACCAGGTTGCAAGCCAGGTCTCCAGCCAGGTCCTTAGCTGGAGGCAGGTGAAAGGCAACCATACATTAATGCTTTTCTCCCTTTCTTCCTACCTCCCTGCCCTTCTCTGTGAAAATAATGAATAAAATCTTAAAGAAAAAAATTAAAAAATAAAAACAGAAAGGACAAAGACAGGAATTAAAACAAAAAAAAAAGGAATACCCTGGCTGGTGGCACAGTGGATAAGGTGCTGACCTGTGAACTTGAAAGTCACTGTTTGATTTCCAGCCAGGGCACATAACCAGGTTGCAAGCCAGGTCTCCAGCCAGATCCGTGGCTGGAGACAAGTGAAAGGCAACCATACGTTGATGTTTCTCTCCCTCTCTGCTTCTCTCCCTTCCCACTCTCTGAAAAATAATAAATAAAATCTTTAAAAAAAAAAAAAAAAAAAGGAAGGAAAGAGGAAGGGAGGAAAAAAAGGAAGTAGTGAAGGGAAAGAAAAAAGAGACGATATAAAAAAAAAAAAAAAAAAACTAGAAGTAAAACAAATAAAAACAAGTACACATATAATTTCCAGGTCTTAGGATTTACATCCTCATAAAATCCATTGAATGTTATCATTTAAAATTAAAACTTATTTTAAACCATTTTTGCTTTGTATGCAAAAATGCATTTCATGCATTTACCAAATACATGAAAATTCTAGAGTTGACATAACTGTCTTAAAAATAAAGGTTGGTCAGTTTCTAGGGATTTAATTTGGTACATTTGGTACATTGATTTACCTACATGTATGAACTAGCATAAGCCAAGATTATACACGTAATTGTAATGGGTTCACTGTTGACTAGTGCGGCTATGTACGTGAATTAAGGCACATGTATAAAGAATAAAATACACCTTGGTCTTGCTGTGAAACAATATTTATTTGAATATAGATATTGAATGATATGTTTTGGATATGACTCCTACTTGTGTAAAATATATTTTATTTCATATGGAAAGAGTCTCTCTGGAAAGATAGATCAGAAGTTGGAAAATTGCCTCCAAAGGGGAACCAGGTGAGTTGGACGCTAAGGTGGCAAAACCATTTTGTAGTTTAAAGCACGTAGATGTAGTCCCTGTTCAAAACTAAACAAATGTTAAATCTGAAATTGAATGCATGATTAATAGGAATTACATGTAATTTAATCAGTGTAATTAAGATGTAAGATAATGTTGAATCAATACAACTACCTTTGAAATTTTTCACTTGAAGAAATATTTGTCACATGGAAGGTGAATGTAAATTTAACATTACTGTGACAAAAACTGAAGTTTTGGTTTTTCTCTATAAAAAGAAGAAGAATAGTTCAAAGGGGATAAGTGATTTATAAAAGGCACAAAATTAATGAAACACTAATGTCATTTTACTGTCATGGCTGGACGGGTTCTGCAGACCAGGGTAGAGGAACATTCCGTCAGAAGGGGCCACGTGTTTCAGGCCCTTTGCCCTTGAGCTGAACTCCTTGGGTCATGAGACAAGGACTGGAAGCAGAGTTAGTTGCTCACCAGGTGGCTGATGTGAGAAAAGTCAAGAACTAGGAGGAGGGGCCAAAAGTAGGAAAGATGTATAAATTATTTAATAGAGGAGAAATTAGACGAGGACCGTTTGGACTCCATTTCAACTCCACAAAGAACCGGGCTTTCAGATGTTAGTGATAATCTTCCAGATGCAATGACACCCATAGCCACAGGAACAGGTGAATGCGACTGGCAGAAGAATAAGGTCCATTGTGAAAGTTTTTGTGTAAAATGTTCATTTGTCAAATACAAAAACTTAACATACTGCACACCATCCTTTCTATACTCCTGACTTCACCGTTCCTTAGTTTTTATTCTCCTGGGAGCCTCACAAAATAGATATCTCTGAGAAGTCCTAGAGAAGGCCCTGAACAGTCCAGGGAAGCTGCAAATTAGGATTAGAAAGGGGAAGGAAAAAGGAAAAAGCTCAGCAGGTCATAGAACAGAAGGGCATCTGAGAACACCAAAGGAAAGCAGTCTGCAGGAACGAGGCATAGCCAGTGAAGGATCCCGCCACCTGTCACCCTAATAAAAGAGAATGCATTGGAATGCTCGACTTTTGTTTCATGTCCTGACATATAACTTTTCAACATTGATATGCCTCTTTTCTTTTGTTGATATTCATGCTATTCCCTGTATTTCAAAGGTCTCCATAAGCTATGCATCTGTGATGGTTAATTGGTACATCAACTTGACTGGGCCACAGGGTTCCTAGATATTTGGTTTAACACTATTCTGGGTGTGTCTGTGAGTGTATTTCTGGGTGAGAGTAATATACGAATCTATAGACTGAATAGAGCAGGTTGCCCTCCCCAGTTGGGTGAATCAAAGGCTCTTTTGTTCTGTGCTTTATCTGTATCAAGGGGTACAATTATGTGATTTCTTTTTTATTGTCAATACAGTGGACTACATTGCCTGATTTTCAGATATTGAAGATGCCCTACATACCTGGAGTGAAAGCCACTTGGTCATAATGAATTCATTCTAAATATTACTGAATACTACTTGTTAAGTTCTGTTTTTGTTTTTGTTTTTTTGGTCTATATTCATGAGGGATAATGGTCTATAAATTCTTTTTTTGTTCAGTTTTTGGTTTGGATGATTACTACCTTTATATAAATAAATTGAAACTGTTTCTTCTTTTTTTAAAGAGATCGTGTATAATGGTATGAATTCATATTTTAATATTTGGTAGAATTTTCTTGTGAAAATAATTGAGTCTGGGGGAAGTATTTTAATTATGAATTAAATTTTCCTAATAGTCACAGGGGTATTCAAGTTACATATTTCTTATTGAGTGACATGTAATAGCTTGTGGTTTTTGAAGAATCTGTCCATTTCATCTAACTTGTCAAATTTATGTCGATAGTACTGGTGACAGTGTGTTTTTATTTTTCTTTTGGTGTAAGATGGACAATGATATCTTATTTTCCATTCCTGATATACAAGGTCCATCCCAAAAGTATTGACTGCATAAACTGTTTAAATTATATTGACATTGGCTCCATATTTTTGGGACAGACCTCAAAAGTAATTTAGATCTCTTTTCCTCAGATTACTGGAGATTTTTAAATGTTGAACTTTTCAAGAAACCAGCTGTATTTTTTATTGATTTTTTCCCTGTTTTCTGTTCTCAGTGCTATTGATTTCTGCTTCTATCTTCATTATTTCTTTTCTTCTGCTTGCTTTAAGTTTATTTTGTTCTTTTTCTACTACCTTGATGTGGGAGCTTAGATGATTAATTTGATACCATTCCTCTTTCCCAGTACATTCTAATATAAATATTTAGTGCTATAAACTTTTCAGCATTGTTTTAGTTGTATCTCAGTTCTCATATTTTGCATATTTATTTTCTTAGTTTAAGGTATTTAAATTTGTCCTAAGACTTCCTCTTTGATCCATCATTTAGAAGTCTATTATTTAGTTTGATTACTTGGAAATGTTTCTATTATTGATTTATAACTTGATATTATTGTGGTTCAAGAACACGTGCTTTGTGATTTTAAGTCTTTAAAATTTGTTCAGGTTTGTTTTATGGTGCCAGATTCAGTTTACCTTGGTATTTGGTCTGTGGACATTTCAAAAAATGTGTATTGTATTATTATTATCCCATCTTTATCAGTATAACAGCTGGCATTTTTGTGAGAAGCTGTGTTTGAGTTCAGTGAATTTTTTGGAAGACTCTTTTGATGTACTTGTCCATTTCATGACAGGTGATTTGCAAATACACCTGCCCATACTGCACTAAGTGTTCAGCAGTTTTTGACCAAAAATGGCATAATACCTACCCCCTCCATGCTCCACCCTCCCTGTTCTAATCTCACCCCAAGTAACTTTCTTTGGCTTCCCTGGATGAAAAAATTCCTCAAAAGGAGACGTTTTGCTGATGTGGAAGAGGTGAAACAAAAAGTGGCAGAAGCACTAAAGGACATAAAAATCAGTGAATTTACATTTTTGAGCAGTGAAAAAAATTTTAAACAATATATTTTTAAAAGATTTTATTCATTATTTTCAGAGAGAAGGGCAGGAAGGGAGGAAGGGAGAGAAACATCCATATATGGTTGCTTTTCACCTGCATCCAGCTACAGACGTGGCTGGAGACCTGGCTTGCAACCTGGTTACGTGCCCTGGCTGGGAATCAAACCAGTGACCTTTGGGTTCTCAGGCTGGTGCCAATCCACTGAGCCACCAGCCAGGGGAAGAAAATTTTGATGGTGTACTGCATCAAATGGAGAGCATTTTGAAGGTGGCTGGTGTTTAAACAAATAAGAATATACATTTTTAAATAAATGTCAGGGTTTTTTGAGTCTCCCCTTCTTTTACTTTCAACCTGCTTATATCATTACATTTTGAGTTTCATATAGGCATTATGTAGCCGGTCATGTTTTTAATCTACTTTGCCAACTTCTATCTTTTGATTTGTATTTAGAACTTTATATTTGTAAAATTACTGATATGTTAAGGTATAAATCTGCCTTTTATTTCTTGTTGTTTGTTCAGTTTTTCACTTCTTTTTCTGTCTTCCTAGGAGTTACTTCAAAAATTGTTAGAATTTTATTTTGATTCATCTGTCTTATTTTTGAGTGTATCTCTTTATGCCATCTTAGTGTTTGCCTAAGATATTACATTATGTATATATAACTTATCACAGTCTACTACTGGAGCCAATCTTTTACTAGTTTGAGTGACATATAGAAGTCTTACCTCCCTTCACATCGCTTTATCTTCATCTGTTTATGATTGTCTTAAATATTTCCTTTACATACATTTAGAACCACAGAGATTGTTATTATTTTTGCATCAACCGTCAAAGATGATCTAGAAAACTTAAAATAGGATTGACTTCTTCTCTTATTTACCTATTTTTTGCCTGTGGAAGGACCCCAAAATTGACTGAAGTCATCTGCTCCCTCCAGAGGCAGGGACAAGGCATGTAGAATTGACTGAAAGTTAAGTTTGTCTAATGGTCTTGAAGGCTGAAATAAGTCTTAACAGATATGCTCTAAAGAATCTTTGGACAAAGAAACAGAAAAGCAAAGATAAACTGATTAGGGTTTTATGTGACTGCAGAACAGAGAAATGCATAAAAAGGATCATTAATATGAGGCATGCTTGTCCAAGGATTTAAATTTTAATAGCAATTTCAGAGATACCATGCTGGTGGTTATGTCCATATTAACATACTACAATTCTTTCACTCAGGCTGAAAATTAAAGAAACACGTGGTAGAGGAGCTGCAAAAGTAGAAAGTAGTAAGGCATCAAAGTAACTTCCTTTCAAATCCCCAAGGACAGAGTGTTTTCTAATTCTTACTCTGTCTTGATTTGCTGTATTGTCTTGGACAGGTTATTTCATTTTTCTAACCTTGTGTTCTCATATCTATAAAAATGAGGATAAGCCCTGGCTGGTGTGACTCAGTGGATTGAGCACTGGCCTGTGAACCAATGAGTCACCAGTTCGATTCCCAGTCAGGAATCCCAGGTTGCAAGCCAGGTCTCCAGCCAGGTCCATAGCTAGAGGCAGGTGAAAGGCAACCATACACTGATATTTCTCTCCCTTTCTTCCTCCATCCCTTCCCCTCTCTCTAAAAAATAATAAAGATCATTTTTAAAAATTGAGGATTAAATCTACCTCTCTTACATGGTTATAGAGATAATTAAATAAGAGGATATATGTAAGTGTACAAGCCAACATTATTTTGGACAAGAAGTCATGAATATCAGTTGCTTCCAGGGAGCAGCTTAAAGGATACAAGATCTTAAGTCATGCTTCCTGACAGGGGAGTTTTATCTTTCTCCTCATCACAGGAGAGATGGGTAAAGGAGAAGAGGAGAGACACGGGGGTGGTTGGGTGGGGGACAGAGAGAAGGAAAATGAACCCTAATCACCCAGAAATAAAATAAGTGACATTTAGAAAAAGAAATTACATGGAGTATTCAAGTTAGGCAGAGAGCTGAGCTACAGGAACAAGTGAGGAGGAACTAGAAAATTTCTTTCTTTTCTTATATTCCTTGTTTGTCATTACCTGTGTCATGAGGTTAATTTATAATAAGGACTTTAATAGCTGGCACCAGAATTTCTCTTAGGGAGAGAACTCCTTGTCCTAGAAAATGTCCTGCTTTCATCTGTACATTGGTACTTTTGTTCTCAGTGTAACTGCGCAGACTTCATTTCTTTAGTGTGATCTTTTCTCCTTTCTTTCCTTTTGACTCAAACTGACCTCATCCAGCACCCGACTCACCTGCCTTTCTCTCTTGTACATCCACTCCTTCATCATTAAGCCTTCAGGACAATGAGGTTCTGGTCAGCACCAAATAATCTTAGAAACAAAGTCTCACTCATGTCTATTCACCACAAAGTTTCAGACTAAAAATAACATCTAGGCTTCAGTTGAATTTCCCAGAAAAGCCTCAAAACCAGACCATGCAATATCATGGCTGACATCAGGAGCAGATGCACTGATCAGCTATCCTGTACCCTAGCCTGGCCAATCAATAGGGATCATGACTAATTCCCTTAGTAACCATGATGATTTCCCCCTATGTCACCTATCTCCTGGATGTCATCGGGAAGCCAGATCTTAGTTAATTACTAACAGTTCCTGGTGATTCCAGGTATGGGCTACTTCCTAAAAATAAAAACTTAATTTTTGGTTGTGAGCGCCTGTTCATGTCTTACTGGGCTCCGATGCACTCAGGCATAAAAACCTCTATTTATGGTAACATCTGGAGAAATATTTTCAAGATTCCAGGGCAGAAGGTGCATATGTGCCCCATAGTCTGAAGGAACTAAGTGGTTTCCAATGAATTCCCTTTTCCAACCCATTTCTCACTCCTTCTCAGTGCCAGGATTCCCCCACAGCTATTTCTTAGTACATCACCCACCAAATGCACTTCCTCATTATTATCAGAGGTATTATCACTGTCTTCTCCTGCCTTCTGTTCCCCTTTTAGTTTCTACACAAAGTTTGCCTCACTTGCCTTTCCTTCCACCAGATCTTCAAGATTACTTCAGCCAAGAGTTCTCCCACCTGCGTAGGGTTTGTGTGTCTGTCATTCATTTCATGTTTAATCTTTATCATTCCATATGCATGTAACCTAGTCTCTAACAGGGATGAAGCCAGTAAATTCAGTAAAAGTGACCTAAAACATCAAGAGTGTCACTCTTTAATCTTGCAGGCAAATGACAAGACACTGAGTTTTTCAACTTTTCAATGATGTGTTGAGCAGAATCATTCATATCAATGCAAAATCTAGTTAATTCTCCTTTCTTTGAGATTTTACACCAATTTCTTATCATAATGCTTTGGCTAATACTCCTAAATAATCTTCACTACAATTATAAGCTACAAGCTGCAATTTGGGGAAAGAGTCAGATTCAGCCAGTGATAGAGCAGTTCTGTTGCATTTATTTACCTACTGCTCAGTGAAGTATCTCTTGAAAAAGACTCCCTGTAGTTTTCCAGGCACAGCATATTTTTGACTAAGGGTCTTCAATCAACATCTCACACCTTTAACATCAATAGGTGCATAATATTATTTTACTGATCACTCTATAAATGTAAAAACAATGGAATTTTGGAGCCACAAAGTTGTCCACAGAAACACTTTGCTTTGCTTTTTCTTGGCCAATTTTGGCTTCATGTGATACCATCCAAAATAGCAGAATGATTATGACATGCTGTGATCCTTATGGGACCTATTTTTGCTTCCAGATTATTGATTGAGCAATGCATTCAGGTAGTACTGCACATTAGAATAGCACATTACTTGGGAGGAAAATCTTGCTAAATCTGACAAAAATCACTACAGATGACAACTACAGAAATTAAAAAATAAATAATGCCACAAAAATTGAACCATGTTTTATAGAATATGAAATACCCCTCTCACCAAAGCACATTAAATTTTAACCAAAGAAAGACTTCTTCTAAGAAGGCTAGCAATACAAGGATCTTGGCTGCAGCAATAATCACAAGCAAATAAAAATTAACTTTTTTCTTTTGTGCCCCCATACTCAGAATGTGTAGAAGAAAAATGAACAATCAATGATTGTAGAAAAAATTTGTCCAAGAGCCTGTTCTTGCCTGTCACCCTAGAAGGAATGTCTCTACTCTCAAGGATACTATATTGCAGGTGACCTGTGTACATACATCTTAACCAGTTTCAAAGGTAAATGTATATGAAAATCATGTTAGACATCTATTGAAATGTAGATTCTTAGATCACTTTATAATAATCTATTGTAGTACATTTGGAGTAGGTCCCAAGCATCCATATATTTTATCTTCACTCAAGGGCATTTTTCTCATTGTTTTTATGAGAGAGGAAGGGAGAAGCATCAATTGGTTGCCTTCTGTATGCACCCGAACCAGGAATCAGTGCCCAGACTGGATTTTGTCCAGACCAGGAGATGGCACGTGCCTGCACCCAGATGGCGATCAAACTTGCAACCTAGGTATGTGCCCTGACCAGGTATTGAATCTACCACCTTTTGGTTACAGGATAACACTCCAACCAAATCAGGCACACCGGCCAGGGTCAACCATCCATATGTTAACTATCAACTCAGATGATGAGTTGTGGGACCACATTTTAAGAATCGCTGCTTTGGATCTTGGACAATATAGGCCCTTTGCTCTTTGTAATGAGAAATGGAAATAATGTTGATGCATCTCCCTCCAATATTATTCAGGACCTGAGCCAATCTGGGCTCTGAGGAAGTTAATGATGTCTGTAACAGCATATTGAACTATGTAAAGAAGAATTTCTAACATGAAAATGTCCACTCTGGAAGATTCAATATTACAGGGTCATGTGACTAACAGCTGGTTCAGTACAAGAATGTGTGATATTCAACTTCAAGTCCTGGGAAGATTTATAATTATCAAAACAGCAAAACATTTCAGTGCTATGCTTTTGGTGATTCAATTGTATGGACAGTTTCTCTTTAATAAGTCAGAATTTGATGTAAATTGAGAAAGTGTGAGTAGGCAGGTTGCTGCAGACACTGGGTCCTTGCAACACTTATTAATTTTGTTGGCATTTTAGCACATAGCATCATTTTTAGAATTGTGGCATGGGACTAGCAGCAAAACACCTCCTTACTAACATAAGATGGCCTATATTCTTATTCACTGTGATGTAACAGATGGACACTAGCTTTTCAGTTACAGGTTCTGAGCTTGAATCCTGGCTCTGACACTTTAACTTTGCAACCTTGAGCAAATCAATACTTGTCTCAATAACTTCTCCTGTATTGAGGGTTTTCTTTTTTAAAGGAATCAAAGAAATCCCATATAGATGACAAGACACAGTAGTAGTTAGTTCTCACTCTCTCTTATTCTGCACATACTCTCTTAGTAATATTTCCCCCCTCCTTTTAATGAATATATTGGGGTGACACTGGTTAATAAAACTATAGATTTCAGGTGCACAATTCTACAACACATCATCTGTACACTGTACTGTGTGTCCACAAGCCCAAGTCAAGTCTATCACCATTCCCGCCCCCTGCCTTTACTCTCCTGGCAACCATCACACTGTTATCCACATCCATGAGTTTTTTATTTTCTGCTCAATCCTTAAACACCCCAACCTGAGTCCCCCACCAGATGTCAGCCTGTTCTTGATCTTTGACTCTATTTTGCTTGTTAGTTCCTTTTGTTCATCAGATTCCACATGAGTGAAATCATGTAGTATTTGTCTTTCTCTAACTGGCTTATTTCACTTAGCACAATGCTTTCCAGGTCCATCAATACTGGCACAAGGGGTATAATTGCCTTCTATTTATGACCAAGTAGTTAGTATTCTATTGGGGTCCTCCTGGAATGGCAGCAGGGCGTGGGGTACCAAACAGGCTAGGACAAGTCTGTAAGACCCAAGTGGAAAACTGGGAAGGCTGGGTGCATACAAGCCCCTATGCTGTGACCAGGGAACCCCAGTGGGAATCTGGCCATGAAATACAATCTCTGAAGCTAGAAAGCTTCCTTGATTTGTTTCCATTAACCCACATGTAACCTTACCCTCCTTATTTTTAATGAGCCACCTGGAGTCCTTGGCATCTCCTTGTCTAGGGGCAAGACTGACCATGTCCTGGGGCAAGACTTCCTAGTTTCTTCTATTAATTGTATAAACATAGCAATTCCTATTCCACAGAATATTATTCTTTCACAATGACATGTACATGCACCCCTCCCCCATTGTTACTCAATAAATACCTTTGGAGAAAGGCGCTGGAGGCTCTTGTCTTTTAGACATTAGCTGGACTTCTCTTCCCTAGCACATGCTGCCTGAGGAGACTTTGTTTCATCTGCGGCACTGAGGGATCTCTGCAGGTCAAGGGTCCCCATGGTATTCCATTATATAAATATAACCACAGCTTTTAAATCCACTCATCTCCTGATGGGACATTAGGAATGCTGCCAAATCTTGGCAATTGTAAATAACACTGCAACGAGCAGAGGGGTACATATATCCTTTAGAATTAAGTGTTTCAGGTTTCTTCAGATAAATTCCCAGAAGTGGAACAGTGGAGTTATAAGGCAGTTTCATTTTTAATTTTTGAGGTAATTCCACACTGCTTTCCACGAGTCTGCATTCCCACCACCAACAGTGCATGAGAGTTCCCTTTTATCCATGTCATTGGCAACACTTGTTCCTTGTGGATGAATATTTCCTCTCTTGACCGATAGTATGACTATATAGCATGTCATCCAAACTAAAGGTTTAGGGTTATTTTTTAACATCCACCCCCTTCTTTAGGTTTCTTATCTAGTTAATTATCAAGTTTATCAATTCTGCTTCTAAAAACCTAACCAACTGCCATCTACTCTATCCAGCCTTTATATTATACACTTTGGTTACTCCCTATTGTTGAGTTCCTTCCTCATCTGGATCCCTGATACAGGAATTAAAGAGTGGCCTTTCAACACAAGTTCCAACTAACATCCTGAAAATGGCTGCCACCCTAATATAGGAGGTCTGTCCCCAAAATATCAAGCCGATGTCAATATAATTAAATGTGCAGCCTGCCGATACTTTCAGGATGAACCTTGTCATTAATCCATGTGTCCCCACCCTCTTTCTGGTTAAGCCATGTGTGCAAAAGAACACCCACTGCCAGCTCCCTCTGAGGAAAGAGAAATGATCACCCCTTTCATAGGTTTCTTAGGCCAGATAAAATGAAGCCATTGTTTCAATTTGACCAGAAGACGTTTCCCAGGAGTGCTTTAACAAAAGGATTAATGATTCAAAGAGCATTAACTGGATTGGGCCGTTGTAAATGGTCTGGGAGATCTGTCCTCAGCAGGGTTAAACACATTTAGGACTTACTGATGAGATTTATTTAAACATTTGCCAAATACAAGGCAGTTTCCCGAGGTTACTACAAGGTGTTTTGCGATTCAGGTGGAGACATTCATTCTTTTGCAATATCACGACAAGGTGGTGTGTCCAGGACACAAGTTACCTACTACTGCTCTATGATTCCATCTTCAGTACCATTTTTAAAAGTTCATCTATGGTTGGAAATGCTTACGCCAAAGAGAGAAATTAAGTGCCCTATGAGGAAGGGAATAGGTACAGTCATGAGATTAGATCTAGAAAGAGAACTAGGCTACTCGGATTGCTTAGGAAATAGGGTTGCCCCTCTGAAAATAAAGAGCATAAGGAGTGTTTGATATCGTGTATCCCAAAACTCAACAGCTGACATTGATGGAGCACTTGCAAGTGCCACACTATTGCTTCAGTTTTTATAATCCTGTCTTAAGTCATTCTTACAGCAACCCTCTGAAATAAGTAGTATTGCTACATACAATTTACAGATAAAAAACTGAAACCACAGAAAAGTTATGTAATCTACCCACAGTTAAACAGTTAGCATGCAGTAGGAAAGCCAACATTGTTAACTGCCACACTCCATGACCAGTCTTACTATCTATTGCCGATAGTTTCACTAATCAATTTTTTTCTTCCTATTAGCCTGATAGCCTTTAAGTAGCAGCTATCAAATCATTCTTCCTCCTGAGCATAAAAGTAAAGATTTAAATAATCCAGGTAAGTGGGTTACCCTGTAAAAAAATATACCATAAGAATAGAGAGATTAGAGGAAGGGGAGGTGCTATCTGGATGAAAATTGGGTTATGGAATAGCCCATAACATTCTTGGTCTAAAATGAAGTTGTCTCATTCAAACAAACAAGAAATTAAAATTGTATAAATGGTCCAAGATAATATGAATGCAAGATATACTTAACATCCTTTTATTTTACTCATAAAAATCTGATGCAAACTTTTGCTTTTGTATGTTCCCTTAATGTTATGTTTTTCAGAGCCAAAAATGCCCTTCCCCTCCTCCCCAAAGGAACCTTGCCAGGGAGGAGGCTGCCGCTGGCTGTGCAAAGAGGATTAGACCCCCGCCAGGCAGGACAGAGCCTGGCGGATGGGCACACACCTCCCTGGAAGAGGGAAAGAGCGTGTACAGGCTGGGCTGGGTTACCGAGGGCAGGAAACAACTGTAACTTCAGGAGCGTTATAAACCGTGTGCCTAGCTGGTTAGGCCCTTTGATAACGGGCTCTGGATAGTTCCATGTCACCAGAAGGAACAAAACCAACGCCTCGCATAGCACAGATGCAGGAACATAACCCCTCCAATACGCTTCTCCCCAAGAATTTATTAAGGGTGCAAACATGTGTCAGCCAGCAGGTTAGATACTGAATACAGAAAAATGACAACTCTGTTCCCAAGGAGACTTGTAGTCCAGGCTGCGACACACAAGGTTTACACGTGCGTCTCTAGCTACAAAGGGGCTGCTGAGCTCACTGGGAGTGGAAGCAAAACGCGTCGCTGTACGGGGTGGGGGGGGGTTTGGGGCACAAGTTGGCTCTGGCGGCCGTGCCAGCTCCCGCCCCAGTCAGCCTGAGGAGGAGTCACACTCAAGGGAAAGAAGGCAGCGACAAGACCCTCAAACAGGCACCTCTTCTTAGTTTGAACTAGAGAGAAATTTCAGGAACAAACACACAACATAACTATTAACGCACACTCTTGGTGGTCCCCAGGCTGACAAGCTAGGGCAAGAATATGTTGTCTTCCTGTGAGTAGACAGGTGTGAGCCTGTGTTCACGTGCTTCAGAAGCCTAGGTCGGGAGGCAGAGAATCAAATAGTCACACCTGAGAAAAAGACCCTGGCTACTGACTGACTTCTGAGGAGGAAGCCAGCTTGCGTAGGAGAACATATCGAAGGGGGTAGGTGGGGTGGAGAAGGTGCCCCACTTGTAAACCTTTTGTAGGCTAGAAAAGAACGTAATGCCACTGAATGATTCATTTTAAAAGGCACCTAAGAAAGCTATCCACTCCAGAAGAGGAGCTAGAGGAAAGAAAGGCAGGGTGCTTTGGATAAATTTGTTCAGACTAGCCCTGCTAAGTGGAGCACCCTCTAACAAGAGATGCCTATTGTAGAGTTTTCATGTACAGGTTTCTATGTCCATATAAAACAAGGTTTTCTAGCTATTTCCAGCTATACTAACAGCTGTGGCATGGGTGACTATTTGTTCTCTCATAAATCCGCAACAAACACAGAGCTACTGTTTTTAAAAGCATGCCCAGTACAATTTTACAAACCATGCCCACTACAGTTCAAACAGGATGTCTGTAGAATGGGGCAAAAATAGGCTTATAATTGTTCATATGGAAAATAATACAATAATTAAAGCAAGAATAAACTTTCACATACAACCTTAAATCTACTTTTGCCCCACTCTATATATTGAGTAAAACTGATTAGAAGATGCAAGTATAACCCCTATACCCAACATGTTTAAGATAGTTTTAAACATACATAATATTTAGCATATTTATCTTTGAGACAAATTATATTTTGATAACCCCTAGGCTGAAGTAGTTATCATCAAATACTGGTACGTGAAGTTCATGTAACCCTATTTTCTCAATAATAATGATAACATATTTAAAAGATACTGACAGAGAACTGATTGAAATGGAACAGGAACAACTAATTGAAAACAAATATGAGTAAAAGTTATACATTTTAAGCTGTTGCAGTAATAATTAGGGCTGAAATTTCTTCCAAGTTAAAAATATTTATATTTAGCACCATCTTTATTACCCTTTAACTTAACAATAGGATGAGCATTTTTTAAGGTAAGAACTTTAAAATTTCTTCCAGTTGCCTATAAATGATTTTCAATGTGTTTAAGTATTAAATTAAAAAAAAAAGAATCTCCAAATTCTTAGCACATTGTTGACTGGTCTTGAAAAAACACTCATATTTTCAAGCCCAAATGTTGTTGACTTGTAACTCATGCTTGCACTTGCATTAGCTTTTGCTATAAAATTAGTGGTCAACAATGTGTTATTGAACAGATGGATGTAGTTTGCTCCATGAGATAACTCATGTTTGCACTTGCATTAGCTTTTTTTTTTATAACATTGATGATCAATGTGTTCAAATATTTCTATCAAAGTTTTAAAGAGATCTGCCCAGAAGAGCCTGCAACACTTAAAAACAGTACCATTCTTAACACCTAAAGTCTTTAGGTGTGACTTCAAGCAGCAGTTCAGCCTACTATGACCAGAAAACGAAGATCTAAATGATTCCGAGGTCCTGTGTCTGTCGAATTTCTACTCTTTCTCTGCCTGATAACCAAGTATGCAAACTAGTAAAAAATTTTGCCTACCTGTATGTGGCTGTTTACAAAAACAAGATCAAGAGAGCTTGAATGGGAAGATCCGCTAACTAATTTTTGGCAAGATATGCGGATGTTAGGGCTCACCTTTGCAGCATGTCTGGAAGCGCCCACAACTTGGAACTTCGGCCCAGTTGCAGATACACCTTGGAGATGCTGTCTAACCCGAGGTCCTCGCCTACTAAATCAGAACCTCTGACGCAGGGCCCAGAAATCTAGTTTAACAGGCTCTCCAGGTGCATCTCAGTCTCACTCAAGTGCAAGCACCAGTCTCAGATTCCTACGTGCAGGTCACAGGACCTGCTCTACACACACAGGTGAAGGAGATGAAGCTCCAACACCAGCAACATGGACATCACGTGGGGGCTTGTTAGATGGACAGGGAGAATCTCCTCCCCCCACTACAGAAACAGAATCCGAATTTTAGTTGGAAATTGATCTGTTTACTCCCTAGGGAACCAGCCCTGGCCCATCCGGCCTGTCCTCTCAAGCAACAGCTATAACCCCTGGGCTTCTGTCCACCCTCCTCTAGCAAACCCACAGGTAGCCAGCAACTTGTTGCAGCCTGGTGTGGGGGAGGAGGGGAGGATTTTTCTGAGCTAATGAGCTTCAGTGTATAACCACTGACTAAACTCAGTGTGTCACCAACTCCTGTAATAGTAGTATTAAAAGAAAATACTTCTGGGGATGTATATATTTCAGGCCAAAGAATGAATCCCTACTAGTGGAATTTTAGGTGCAGTGAGGAAACTGGTAGAGAAAAGAAAGGTTCTCTGGGAGCTGTGGTTTTATATACGTATATATGCTATAAATCAGGCATGAGGTAGGCTGAGCTGATTTTGGGTTCCTTTTCTGTATACTGAACACTAATTGACTGAACAAAGAGTTCACCTCCCAATGGGAGTCCAATCCCCTTCACTAACCTATCACCTAGGTTTGTTTCCACTCTGATGACTCTAGACCACTATGAGCCCAGTATTCAAGGTAGGTTAGGCCAGTAGCATTTTGTGACTCCAGGAGTCCAAGAATTAACTTAGGCTGAGTACACACCTGATGATGGGGTGACTTTGAAGGTCTAACACTCATCAAGGCCTTGTGGAACCCTGAAAAGTCCTGAAATTGTATTCCCTTGCCTCCTCCATCCACCTACCTCACTGCTACACCTGGAAATCCATTTCCCAATACCAGTTATAGGATGGGCATGATGGCAAGAAAATACACAGTTTTTAAAACGTTTTCTAGGTAATTCTGATACACATGCCCAATTCTTCAACTAGTAACAATGATCAGTGTGTTTTATTATTGTCCATGGAGCTTTTCATACATAATTCATCGGTGGATACACTTATTTCTAGAAATGAGACATACCATAAAAGTACAAGTTCCTCACATACATAGTTATTTTATTCCTCAGTTTGATCCCTGTATGTTTTGATATATAGTTTTGAATCAAAACATAGGTCCAAGCATGCACAATCAACGGCTATAAAAATTTTAATTTTAAAAACCTCTAGAAATTTATTGGTAACTCTTTTAGTCTTGCACCACTTCAAATAAAAAGACAATAAAAGAGCTACATTTATTAAACACTTCATCAGTATGTACTTAACATTGACAATACACTAAATACTGCGGCAAACAGCCTGCTGGGATTTAGGCATTTACTTTCACTAAACATTCACAATAAATTTGAAAATATGAGCTTGTATTTCTGCCACTTTAACCTTAATTCCTATGCTTTAACTAAAACATTTGAAGTAAATAAATCAAACCAAATCTTCCTGAATCTCAACAGTTTACAATGTACCACATTAAAATGAAACAAGGCTTTCTGAAGCTGAGATTGTGGCAACGTTTTACAAGATAGACCATAAAGAAAAATCATGTTCTTTTTATTATTAAAAAAGTATTACTACATAAAGGGGAAGATAATATTTACCCATAATCCAACCATCCTAAGATCTTTTGCGTATTTATCTTTATCCACAATCATAATTTTTATAGTTGTAACTTGGATATTTACTCAATTTGGGGAAAATCACCATTTAAATTCTAATATACAGGATTATATATAGTCTCCCTCTTTAACAAAATCATATAGTGTAAAACCTACAGTATGCAATATGCCCAATAATCCCCAAATCCCCAGTGACTTCAACCTTGCAGACAAAATTACAACTGCCTTTCTTTCCTTCTCCACCTGAGTGCATGAGCTAAGAGGAGGGTCACACTAGTCTGAGCTCAGCATTTCTAAATAGTGTATGTAGTTGTTTCCACTGGTCTTGGTTGTTTGGCACATTGTCCTTGTGCAATGTTTATAAAGTCTTAAAATTCTTAAACATCACCGTACCTAAACTGATAACCATTCTTACTATTCTACTCCTCTTGAGCTTGTTTTTCAGGTGAGGTAGTTGTTATCAATGACAGAGGAAGGGAATCTAAAAATTGCACCCACAGAGGACCAGCGGAAGAACCACTTAGGCAGGGTGGGTTCTGCAACTGTGTGATCTTGGGCCAATCACTTGTCCCCTTGAGTTGAGTTCAGGTTACTCAACTGTACAATGTTAAGTGAATACTTGCATTCTATCTCTTTGGGGGATATTATAAGAAGCAGAATACAACTAAGCATTCTGAAACCTCAAATGAAAGTTACTGAGTTTTTAAAATAAAAATTTTCATTTTTATTAATATTACTTAGGACAAACATAACTTATTACTAAAAAACTAAAACTTCTGGTTGCAATCTTATGATTTCACCTTTCGTGTTTCGGAACAGGTCTGGAGAACACAGGGAACTGCCTTCATTCAGTGACACACTGACATCTAGTGGAGATTTATGGTGCACTATGGGACACCATATACCCCAACATAACTCCTCAATTCTGGGGTCAGAGAGAAAGCAAAATACGTTTTGATATTTGTGCAAAACATGAAAAAATGCATAAACAAATTTTTAAAGGTACGCTTCCCATGTATTTGTTTTCGTTTGCGCCATTAAAAACACTAGCCAATTCTTGTCATTCAATCAAAAGTCAAGAGGTGATGCAGGTGGCGGCAGAGCTGTTTTGCGTTCACTTTAAAAGAACAAGAATGTTAAGAATGTGATTGATCACCTGCTCTGTTCCTACTAGAGTGAAGTAAGGGAAGGGAGGGAAGGGAGATCGGAGAAGGGAAATGGGGAGGAGTAAGTTTTCTAGGGTTTTCATTACTCCCCTTGAGTTAATTTCTGTGCCTTTGTGGTTACAATTTTATTAAACCCAGGGGGAAGTTTCTTTAAGCAAATGTATTTTAAGCCTTTCGGCCTATCCCTAAGCACTTCCCTAACATGTTTCTATTGCCCTGAGCTTTCACAAATGCCTAGCACCATCAGTCAAGTGTGGCTCTGTCTCCTTTCCATCTCTTCCAAAGGCTACGAGAAATAAATGCTGAATGGCTTGGAAGTCAGCTTGACACCTGCATACTTTTAACATGTGATTGTTTAAATCAACAAACATTCATTGGAAGATGGTCACAATTACCTCATACTCACTACAGTGCAAACTGAACCAAATGTTGTCTCCCTCATCCCCCTTTAGTGAAGCAGGAAGGACTAAGTGCAGATGGTCTACTTGATCTCCTCCAGCCTGGTCCCTGGTTCTCTCCTCAACTTCAGCCATGGGATGGGACTTCTTAAAGATTTTTTAATTTATTATTTCCAGAGAGGAAGGGAGAGAGGCAGAGAAGGAGAGAAACATCAATGTATGGTTGCCTTTCACCTGCCTCCAGCTATGGACCTGGCTGGAGACCTGGCTCGCAACCTGGTTATGGCCGGGATGGGACTTATTTACACCACCGCTTTCTGGTTTCATTATTCCAATGAACAGGAAAGGCTGAAGGGGGTGGAATCTGGAAGCTGGAATAAAGAATTTTGTTTATACTGCTGTGTGTTTAGCCTGAGGTCCTGGCAGACCCTTCCACCACACCTTTTCTGGGGGGAAAGGGGAGGGGAATGACAAGAAAAAATAAAGATAATTGAAAACATTTTACTGGAGGCCATAAGGAAGCAGGAAACTAAGGGAAACCTCAAGGATTAGGAAATGTGTAATTTTTCTCTTGAGAAGAATGTGCATGAGTTTGTTCCCGCTCCACCTGAAATGCTTCTAAATTCTCTAAGTCCTTTACACTTTCATTTATTTCTGGGAATCAAAAGAATCATCTAGAAATGGTTAGGCCAGACCAGGTCTCAAGTATAAAATCCTAGAACCTATAGCAGCAGCTCCATGGCTTGACTATAACCAAATATCCTTAAATAAATATGTATTTGTTACTGGTAATGTAATTAAAAAAGAAATATACTCACTTCTGCCCTTCTTAGCAATTAATAGTAACCTTCAATCTTCAGAGCCCAGAGACAAAAACAAACAAAACAACAACAAAAAGAATGCAACACAGCCTATTAGCACAAGCAAAAACAAAATTCTGATAGTGAAGCTTCATGTGGCAGGCAAACATGTAATTATCCATATAATTTGCAACTGTATTGTTTCACTGCTTTCGAAAGTCTTCCCAGACACTTCCTACTGCCCAGCTTACCACTAAGTGTTTTTCCTGTCATTAACTTCTGCAGCATTGTTTTTTTGTTCACTTACATAATTAAGAAAATTAGGCCCAGAGTAGTAAAAAATTATTTACACACACACACTCCTACTTAGAAAGCAAGACCATAAATGAGAAAGCTGAACCTAATCTGACAGGCTGGTGGTTAGTTAAACTGTGTTGGCTCTATGGAGTTCAGTATCCTAAAGACGCAGATGTCGGAATTGAAATAATTACTAGTTTTTAACTCACAAACAATGACCTCTAATTACCCTAAGTGATAATACAAAGGTTGTCATCTTCATAGTCACTTCAAGATAAAGTGTCAAAAGTCAGGATACAATCTTTAGTAATTATTTTTCACATATGTGTAATAATGTATATTTTAGTCAATGATGTGTTTTATTTTGCAAATGGTAACTTTAAAGATTCCTAGGCAGGACCCTGATGTTGGAGTTAAATCCAGCCTACTGTGTTAAAATAAGCAGATTCCAGTGCTTTTTCAGAGAAGCCTTCATTTTGGTGTGTACGTGTGTTCCTAAATCACCCTTCTCAGGCCATTCTCCAGGGCAGGCCACCATGCAGGAGACAGGAGCAGCCTACCATCATGCTTCAAGTGGTACATGCTAAAGAAGAGCTCAATCCATGGGTATGTTATATGAAGTGAATCTAGAGCTGTGGCCAGAGTACCTGTGCATAGTGTCTATGTCAGAAGAAGAATTGACAGTCATGTTACAGAATCAAGTGTTAACAGCCCCTCATCAGAAGCCACCAGCCTTTGTGATCTTGGCTTCCCTGGAAATGCAGAGAAAAGAGAAATAAGTCGGACTTCAAGAATCTGAGGAAGCGTTTTATTAATCTCTTTATCCATCCAGCATTATGAGAACAGGCAATCCGGTATTTTTAACCCAAGCTCAAAGGTGTAACTTTTTTCCCAAAGCTTAAATGAGCTGGGCATGTTCTCCACATTATAGTACCTTCCCCTGAAACAATAATCACTACATAATTAACTCACAGCCCAATGCAGAATGGGGGGCGGGGGGGCAATTTGCTGTCTCTTCAGATGTCCTCCTAGAGTGTTGTTATCTTATGGGACCTGGCATCTTGTATTTAACACCCAGTGTCCCCCAGAGATAATCATGGAGTTACATAAATTCTGCTTTGAAGAGAAAAAAAATGCATTTCTAGCTAATCATGAAGAAAGCTCTTAGAAGCTGCAAGTCAAAAAGAATACGAAAACAGTTTCTAAATTTCTGTAACGAACCATAGGGCTTTAGAGATACTTTTCATTGAAATCAGCCAGCCAGGCCTTCAATAACGAAATGCTCTTAGGAAGGTGCCTGAGAAGAGATGCTAACCAGGGAAATAAAATGCAACGGAGGATGATCAGCATTAGACTGAAAAACCTCTGTCCCTTTAAACTCACTTCAGTAACACTTGAAAAGCCTCCCTTTTGATTTTAACTTGCATCCATCCGCCCAGCTGACAGGTAACTGGAAAGTTCTGTGCCCATGTTTCAATAAGGCCAAATATTTGCTAATCTTACTAGAAACATAGCACTAAAATGAAAATAAAAACAAGTGGTGCCATATGCCAAACTGATCTACAGTGTGTATTCACTGAGTATATACTTGCCTGTAATGTCATTTTATAGATGTATGTGTGCGCGTGTACATATATATATGTATATATATACATATATATATGAGCTAAAACACGTCCAAATATTCAAATACAACCTCCTCAAAAAAAAAAAAAAAAAAAGAAAGAAAATCCATACAAAGTTGCCCACCCATCCCCGAATTATTCTGGACTGAACAGAAGGCCTGATTTTAGCACTGCCAAATGCTCTTAGGCACAGAAGCAATATACCATCTGTCTTGAAACACCAAGTACAGTATATCAATTCAGATGTAAAATACTGGTGTGCCCAGCAAAGCATCTTAAGCAATCCATTTTCTGATGCTTGACTCTTAACCAGGCCAGCCACAAGGTTACATGCATCGCTCCTTTGAACTGCTAGTAGTAAAAAAATTTATAAAAATGTCAGAGCATCAAAGAGTTGTAGTCCTATGAGCAGAAAGCCTTGAAGAAGAGCCAGAGAATTAAGGAAGCATTCTCAGTAAGTTACTATTGCTGTTTCTCTGAGAAAATATTTTTTAAGGAAAAGATGGAAATGTGGCCATTGGCAGGACTGACTGGTATTTCACTATAAACAAGTGCATCTGATGCTGCTACTGGAATAGCTGCTTTGTCATGGGACACACTGGTGTCATGACAGAAAGCTGGGCTCCTGAGGAGCCTGGATTTCCTTCTGTCACCAACAGGCAACCATGCAGTCCTGTGACAAGGAGTGTCCTGGTGAGAAGCTTTCCCTGGGAGGGTGAATGTGACAAGTGATGTGAAGAACAGTTAATCCTCTGTTCATTTAAAGGGCTTTTGTAGATTAGGGATAACCAAGGGGCTGAATAAGACTAGGACTGGAAAGGCAAGAACTGAATCAAAACATGATGTGCTTCAGAAATAAGGAAAAGAGTCAGCAACTATTAGCCTGTAAATGTATGAAATATTCTAATAGTTATGATTAACATATGAAAGAGCCATACCCTATTTCTTTAAGTTCAGATAATATATTGAGTTGAGTGTAAATGTGTAATAATTGCAGCGAAGATATTGTTCAACAAAACTCAATCAGGGGGAAAAATGTTAACTCCTAAGTATCTGTCAAGTCTTGACTCTCGAAACAAAATTAAGACATTGAGCCAATCATGATTCTGCATCTCTTGTCTCTGGCTTGATCTGCAGGGAAAGGTCAGCTAAGATATGTTCCGTTTCCTACGAATGCACCTTGGGAAGCAGGACGTCAAGACAGTAGAAGGTATGAGCTCAGGTCATGAGCTCATTACCCGAAGGGCTCTCTGGAAATTAAACCCGCTCTTCCAATTCCCTGCTTCCTGAGAAAGGTGTGGCCTCAAGGAACAGAGCCCCGAATTGAGAAGGTCGTCCCACTGAACTAGGGAAAGAAGTCAGTGGGTAATAGGAGCTGGTATTACTGTCCTCTGACCACCACATCTACAGAGACCTAGGGTACAGAATGCTCAATTTTCTACAATCATCTGAATGGGCAAGAAAACATTTTAAGAAGCCATTTTCCTCTATCCAGCTGAGAGAAGTCATCTGACACATCATCCACTATGGTGTTTCCAAAGCTCTCCATGACCCTAACTCATCTTTTTTCCTGACTAGGCTATGATGAGCTCTTTGGGAAACACCGGTTTTTCTGTTTCTAGCATTTACAGAACAGCTTTCAATACTTTAATTCCTCTAGTTAGATTTGGTATCAAGGCAGATTGTGTAATGACAAAAGGGAAATCTGTCCCTTCAAGGGAGGAAAATATTAAGGTGCTTAAGATTCAAACCAACTAAAAGTTGCTAACCATCCTTGATGAAGAAGAAACATTCCAGATGCCATGGGAAGTTTAACTTGTTCACTATGAACACGTAGCTATGAAATTAAGGTCCTGTGTAGATAGACAACTCGACTCGTTTATTCTCTCGGCAATAAATAACTACTGCACGCAGAGGAATCATAGACACATGAGCTCTGGTGCCCCATCCCCACTTTCAGACAGCAACAGCCACTTTCTTTTCATGGCGGTGTAACAGCAAGAGAGCTTCCTACAATGGCACCCACCCTCCAGCCGGGGCCTCTCCTTGTCCTCTGCCTGCTGAGTTTCCTCGAGACAGGATGTGACACTTTAGTTCCTAGCAAAGGTCAGCCCCTTTCTGTTAGATCCTATCCCTCCAGCCTACTGAGCAGCATTCAAGAACCTGGTGAAGGCTGCACTGCTTTAAGTGCGGGTGCTGGGTGGGTACTATGTTTCCTGCAGTTCCTCGTCTAGTCGGGAAGGGAGACACATGTTCAACGCTGGGCTGAGACAGAAACAAGGAATTTAGAGATTATCTTCCAAAAGCTCACTGTCCAGACATATGCCTAAGACGTTAAACTAAAGATAAGAAAATGCCAAAATGCATGCGAGAGACGGTGGGGACTAAGAGTTGTTTAAAGAAAACAACAACAGAGTAGTTCTTGTATAAGTGTCCAGTAGTATTAAGTATGTTTAGTATCATACAGATTGGGTAAAACTTAGCAAGTCATTATACTGGTTATTTTCAGCAGGGACATCCTGTTCAATTTCCCATGCAACAGAAAATGGACACACATTAGTAAAGATGTGTTATTCTCTGCTAAGATGAGGGAAAATCTTCCAGAACAAGAAATTATAAATTAAGAACGTGACAATGTATTCTCTGTAAACATCAGAGTGCCTGAAAGGTCCTTCAATTAGCAAACACTTAAAATTTGTCGAATAAGCTCCCCATGGCAGTCAGTTCAGAGGTTAAATAGCATGGGGGTGGATGGCTCTCCTAAAAGAAAGAACTGCTGCCAAGAAAGTAACCTGGCTTGTTGTTTGTGCTTGCAGAGCACATACTTGAATTTCTTCTTCTTTCTGAGTCTGTGCAGTGAGTGTCTCGGAGAAACAGACAGACACACTAAAGGCATCTAACGGTAAAAATGGAAAGGTTTTATCAAAGAAGTAGAACTTGAGATAAACTTTAGGGGCTAAAGGATGTGGGGGGAAATGCTTTTAATGTTCTGTGTTGGACAGACCTGCATAAACAGAACTTCAGCCTCTTGGATTTCAACAAGGTAACCCTGAGCCAGGGAAGACTGGGACACGCCCAGAGCTCTGCTGCCTAATCACAGTCAAGCCTCACATAACTCAGTTAACAATCACTACTAAAAAGGTTTCCATTGCCCCTGTGCCTGAGTCTGCATCATCTATCACCTATTTTTTTGTTCAAACTTAGCTTCTTATGCTTGGTCTAATATATAGAATATTACCATTTAAATATCACTTTAGGCATCTGTCACATGAGCTACTACTGGAACCCCAAGAAGCTGAGAGCATAGGAGGAAGCAGGCTACAAAAGACATACTGCTACAAATCCAGGATACTCTAGAAAAGTGCTTATGAGTTTAACAGTCAGAAGGAAAAAAAAGAGACTAGGTGTGAAAATATGCATCCACCATAGAGGATCATTCCTCATTTTTAATTAACAAGGTTGATTCTAAGAAACCTTTAACACTACCAAACACACCTGGCAATGGCATTTATTAACCAGTTGCAGAAATTCACTTTATAACCATTTCGAGGACTATCAGCCCTGTACTGATCAGTCCTGTATTAAACAATTCAATACACATTCAAATCACTGAAGAACTTTACCCCTCCAAAAGCTGACAAACTAGTTATAAAAAAGAACTGAAAAAAAAAAAAAAAAAAAGAACTGATGTTTCTAATAATGCTTATTTACTAAAATGCAATTATAAATGATTTTTTCCTGGGTATCTAAATAAAGTTGAAAACCTTTATTTAGACATGAAATAAATGGATTTATTCATCTGTTCTATTTATCTAAAATAAGGAACACTAAATGAAAATATTTTAAGGAGATGATATAATTATTGTAGAATCATCTCAGCTTTTTAAAATAACTTGCATTGGTTTTATAAAAATAGTTTCCTATCATGTCATAATCTTTCCAGAGACCACAATTTAAATGTCAATTGAAAATGTGTTGTTTTGCATTAACATGATTATAAAACAGGGAAACATCTGAAGTCCTATGACCGAAATTGACTTAAATTTTACAACACAGTCACTCTTATACTGTTATAGGAATATAGTGGCTGACTCCCAAATACATGATACCTCCAAGTTCTTCTTAGAAAGAGGAGCATATACATGGGTTAATTCACACTGTGTATGGCTACAGAATTTTATCCCGGTGATTAAGATTTCCCGGCTTTAAGAACAAAAAAAAGGCAATGTTTAGATATGTTTAGATTACATATTGTTGTTTTGAAAAAAGTAGTCAACAAATGCTTATAAATTTCCTGATATCATGTGATGCATGGTTAAATAGACTTAACATCATTTCTCTTTTTCTAAATTAAGAAAAAGGAAATCAGTAAAAAGTATTTCTAATAAGACAAATGTCTAAGGCAGAAGCAAAATTAACATACTTTTTATTCATTGGAAATGATGAATGAAGCCTTATTTTGTAAGGTTCCATTTGGAAGCTTAAAAACAGACTATTAAAATAAGGATTTACTAAAATATAACTGTACTTTATCTTACTGAATAATTTTCAGAAGTTACCAATTAAGCTATTGATAACTTATATATCACGATTTTACATATATACCTACTCAATATTAACTATGATGTCGTAACAAAACTCGTAGCCCAGTTGTAAATAATGAGGGCTGCACCTGCACATCACATTGGCTGCGTGACCTGGGGTAAGTTATTTAACCCATCTGTGCATCAGTTTCACTGTCAACTGAGGACCACCAGTCTCCTCTCCTAGAGCTCTTCAGGGGACAGTCAGCGAGATGAGGTCCTTCTGTGACATCCCTGCATAATTCCTCTAAGGGTGCGTGATCATAATCAGCACACTCCGGGTTCAATGGAGTGCACGGGGCCATGGCTATTCCTGAAGACTTAAGAAGTTACACTTGGGCTTGAACTCGTAAAATTTGCTCTTAATAGATGAGAAAACGTCTGGGTTTTGAAATATTACAATTTACATCCAAAGTTTCAAGGGGGGAAAAAAAAGTCCTTATTTATTGTATACATAGATGAATATCTATGTAAATGGGAAGCATATCATAGTTTTTCAGTAGGAAAGGTTTTTAAAAATTCAGAATGGAACCTAGTGGTAAAAAACCAAATAATGACTGGCTTTTCTTTCAGTCCATTTGAAACTGTAGCCTGTTTCCTGAAAGCGAAAGCAAACAAGCACAACAAATTTTGTAAGGTTAGAATTACCTGCGTTTGAGGGCTAACAGAGAATGTGGATATGATCAAATTCAAATTTTGTTTCACATATGAAAGAACTGAAAATCGAAAAAGGTAGTCTTCCTCAAGGCTACAAAGGTAATTTGTGCAAGAATCACAAATCCTTTCAAGTAATTAATTGCCTCCACTGTGTCCCCATGTGGGTAAGAGAACAGAGCCCCATAGGTAAGCAAAGTAAGCTGGTGGCAGAAATTAGGCTGATGGCAAATGAAGGCATTCCAATGACAGCACCCTCAAATAGCCTTTCAGCAAGAAGAAAGCTTTTTCTACTGCAAAGAGCGAAATTTATTATTCTAGGGCAGTGCTTTTCAACCTTTTTCGTGTCATGGCACACATTAACTACTATAATTCTGTGGCACAGCAAAAAAAATATATTTGGCAAATATGACCAAAAAAGCCTTAGGTTTAGCCCTGGCTGGTGTGGCTCAGTGGATGTGAACCAAAGGGTTCGATTTCCAGTCTGGGCACATACATGGGTTGCAGGTCAGGTCCCCAGTTGGGGGCGCACAAGAGGTACCAAAGATTAATGTTTCCCTCTTTTCTCCCTCTTCCCCTCTTCTCTAAAAATAAATAAATGAGCTATGGCTGATAGCACAGTGGATAGGCACCAGCCTGAGAACCCAAAGGTCACTGGTTCAGTTCCCAGCCAGGACACATAACCAGTTTGGAAGCCAGGCCTCCAGCCAGATTCTTAGCTGGAGGCAGGGAAAAGGCAACCTTACGTTGATGTCTCTCTCCCTTCACCCCTCTCTAAAAACAATACAATACAATCTTATAAATAAATAAATAAAACCTCAAACAAACAAACAAAAAAACAAAAAAATCAACAAAACTCTAGGTTTAGTAGAGGACAGCTATTGTTGTGTTGGCTATTGTCATTTTTAATTTGGCAATCAAATGGAAAAGAAGTCAGTGACCCTAACTAGTTGGATGTTGCATGTTTTAAAATTTCTTGTAGCACATCTGTTGGAAATTGATGCTCTAACATGGGTGTCATACTCATTTTCACTGGGGGCCCACATCAGCCTCGCGGTTGTTCTTCAAAGGGCCGAATGTCATTTTAGGACTGTATAAATGTAACTACTCCTTAAAAGTTAAGTGAGGCAGGTAGAAACAAGGTGCTGGGCAGGATAAAACAAGGTGGAGGGCTGGATTAGGCCCTCAGGCCATGTGTTTGCCACCCGTGGTGCAGAATGTACAATACTGGAAGTTGAGAAAAAAGACTTCCTACAGCTAACCTACCCAGAGGGCCTTGCAGTTCACATAGAAGGTCCCCACGCTCATCACAATGAGTTGAGCTCCATTACAGATTATTAGGCACCACTTAAAATACAGCTTAGAGGTTTTCAAAAGTGTAGGCTTGAATTCTTCATAGTATTACCTTTTTGTGCTGTTGCTTTGTAATATGAGGAGATTTCTTAAAGGGAAAGTTTAAGTGAAAAAGTAGATATATAAATAATTTTATTTTCACCCTGATTTAAGACTTCTATTGACACTTAAAAGAAGACCACTATTCTTGGCAAGGATATATGCAACTATAAAGGTTTTACTTCACTTTTGAAGCTGTGTATTTTTATGCTAATAATTCCACTTAGTGTTTTAAAATGGTATTCTATTTCCAAAATTAGGACTGGAGAAGACATATGCCTCATATTCCACAACCTTGATTATACGACTAAAGAATTACCTCATTCATTATCCCAGTCATAGGTAAAAACAGCACACCAAATACTGTTTACCATATCTGAATATTGCAGAATAATTCTAACTCTTTAAAGAAATCTAATATTTAATAATTATAACTAGAAAGAAGCAATTTATATAACCTGTGGGACCCTTAAAATCTCCAAGTTTTTCAACTGAGAAATAATGCCACACCTGCAGACTAATCCAGAGTTCTAGTCTACCTTCAGGGCCGGAAAAAAGCTTCTGTGTTCAACTCTGCCTCTGGCTACCTCTGCTGGCCAAGTGCCACAACGGGACTGGGAATGCACATGTATACCGTAAAAATTTAAGACCAAGGTTGGAAGTAAACTAAAAAAGATACGCCAAGACACAGAACAACTATGATTATAGAGGCTTTGACAATATTGCCCAATGGTAGACAGAAATCACCAATTTGTTAACGAAATGTTCCATGAGACGATACAAGACTCCTGAGTGAAGTCTTATTATTTTTGTCTCATATATGATATTATCAAAGTAGAGCTCTGTATGTTCTTGAGACCAATGGTTTAAAATCCACTTTTGCATATTTAACCTCATTAAATTCCCTCATTCGTACTTAAAAGAAAAAATTCTACACATTTAATAAGATTTCAAATGTTTTCTATTTAATAATGCACTTATTTGTACTAGTCTTCAGTTGTCACTATCATCATATCTGCATTTTCATTTCATCAACAATCATCTCAGACACACCTTCTAACAAGATAGACTTAAAATATTATGACAGGAAACTGTGCCTTCAGGAGCATGTTTATTGTGTTTGAGATGATACATCAGGTGCTCTCTGAGCTACAAAGGGTAAAAGGAAATCCTCTCATTACAAACTGACAAAGGTAAAAGGTAAAACATTTTTCACAACAGCATTAACCACATACTCAGAAATAGATCTGGGTTTAATACAAATGACATAATTCCTAGTCATCTACGGCTACTTTTATAACTTCATACAGATAATGAATTAGGCTAAAATGCACTATAATATTTGGTAGACTTCAGGACCAGTATCCTTAGTACATCACAAAATACATTTTGATATCCCAAAGAAGCAAGACTTGCAAGTAGGCATTTTAAACATAACTAATCTACAGCTACAAAGTTCTACTCTTGATAGCATTTACCTTTTTGGGGAGCCTCCCAGTCTCCAAAGGATAAAAGCAGAGTAGAATCAGTATAACATATACACAGAAGTCCGTATTGTAAAGGCTATAAAGATTTGCAGCACAGTGAGAAGATGCCTCTGCTCCTTCACACTGCATACAAATTATGCGAATTATGTTGCGTATCTCTTGGTCCACTGTCTGGCTATCCTGTCATGTTCTGCTCTGTTGGTCAAATACTGAGTGGCTATGCTTCCAACCAGAGGATCCGCTAGAAAAGTAAAAAGAGTAATAAAAGATATTATGTCTTAAAGGTACAGTTTTAACAGTTTATTCAACTAAACCATTAATTTTTGTAGCAGCATCTTAATATAAATATTCAATTTTGCTCAAGGCCCTTTTAACTAAAATATAAATGTTGAGTTAATAAATATGATTTGCATAAAAGATATCTGCCTTTAATATACAAAAATTATTTTTTACTCTTGGCATTTTATTCAATAATGAAAGTATAATACATAATAATATTTCTTTCTTATGAACACACATTAAAAATGTAATTTTAAAATAAAAACTCAGAACTAACAATGCATAAAATGTCTCCTTCATTCTATGCAACAATATGACTCAAATAATTATCCCCACCTCCATTTGAACACTTACCTTTTTTTTTTTAAATAGAATTCTGAACTGAAAATACAAGCTGAGATATAAACGTCTATTACTCAGGAGTTTTTCACTGGCAAAAGACTGTCTCCTATTTGCACCATTTCTATCTAGAGAGCTACATATCTCTTAAGCACTTAGAATATACTATTATTATATGTATTTTTTCAGTGCCTTTTTTTTTTATTTATTTAATATAGCTTGAGAGCTTTCTCTTCACAATTCATAGAGAGCTATCTCATTCTGTTTAACAGGTACAGCCTTTATTAACAGGCATTCAAATTGTTTCCAATCTTTTGCTAAAACATTGGGATGGCCAAAAAGTGTTTAGTTTTTTCCTAAAATAAAAAACACACTTTTCATTTTCATCAGTTAACTTTATTAATTTGAGTATTTTGACTATGCCGGCTATATCCCACGTGGTATAATGTCGACTGTTCTCAATGTCTCAATTTAATTGCTATCAACTTCAACTGGTCCACCCGACCATGGAGCACCATCCATCATGAACCTTCAGCATGAAACTTCATAAACTACTTTTGACACATTTGATGAGTCACAGCACCTTCTTCATACACTGCACAAATCTTTACTTGAGTTTGCAGTTGCACGTTTACCTTTCTTGAAATAATAAAGCATAATATGTAAAAAATGTGCTTTCTTCTATCTTCAGTATTAAAATGGCTACACAAAAATTCACCAATTTTTATTGTTTTTTAAATGTATGCTGATATGACAGCTGTCACAATACAATCTAACAAAATTGTTTCAAATGAAGTTGAAGACAACTAAGCACTACTGGAGCCATCTTACAGAAAAATATTTGAAAAAAGGAACTTTTTTGGCCAACCCAGTAAATGACGTTATAGTACCTATCTATCCAACCGTCCATCCATCTTTGGTAAATGTATAACTGCTGGCTTGAAGATAATAGTAATAGCCTGTAGTGATTAATCAAATGTTTAGAGAAAGTCAGTCAACTTCTTTTAAAAAGTGACCTCTCAGTAAGGTAACATGCAAAATCCTTTTTCAATTCAGCTACCAAATTAAAGACCATGTGTGTAAGTTATACATTTCTTTAAAATGTTATAAATTCTGCACCAATAATTTTACGTCTAAGTATATATAATCATAATCTAGTCCAACTATCTGTTATATATCTTTTTAACATCCTCCACTATTAACTACATCCAATACAATTAACTATAATCCAAAAAAGGAAGAGAGAACAAGTTCTTCATTACTAAGCGGCTGCTTTAAAGCACAAGGCGGCATCAAAGGGAAGGAGAGGCACTGGTGTGAGATGTTGCTTTACTACAGTCAACGTGGCCTGTACAGAACATAATTCAGAAACCAGAGTAAATCAATGACAGGGAGAAAGTAAGTGTAGGGTAGCAGTCTATTAACAAACAAAAGAAAGTTACTGTGAAGCTTTTGATCTATCCTAATTGAAACAGCACTGATGATTTCCTGGCAAAATATTTAATAGAGACTTTTCCACCAACAGCATTTCCTTCTCAAATCCGCATTTAAGCTAACCAAGAAAATTCACTGTAAGTTAGTAAACATTTTCTTACCAGGGTTGCAGTCTGTCAAAAGAGAACAAATCGACAGCAAAACCTTTGAAATAGTCAAAGCAGGACTCCAGTTGTCTTTTAGGATGTCCAGACAGATGACTCCCTGACTGTTGATGTTGCAGTGATAGATTCTGGTGCGGAAAGTAACCTAAGGACAGTCACATTAACAACGGGATGAAAATGAAATGCTTTCTTAGCAACTAAAACTCTCACCAGTAACAGATGACACTAAATAGAAAGTAATTTAGCTAAAGAGCTAATCAAATACTAGGTTTAAGTAATAACAAAATCCAATGGTTTTATTTAATTTGTTCAAAATAAATTTTCTGGTTTTTATCCAGTATAGCAAGAACTACAATGATTTTAAACCAAAGCGAGTAGCTGACTGGATTAGTTTCATCAAAGCCGATGGTGTGGTAATTCTATGTTAAGTACACATCATATATCCATGCATGGTATGCACGCAACACCCGTTTTAAAGACAAAAAGTGAGGAAGAACAAAAATGTTTGGTGTCAAAGATAAGATGAATTGGTACAGAGTTTTATAAAGATAAAAAATTGTTTGTTGTAGAAAAAGATCAGTATCAACTCAGTTTATTCCTTGCCATGTGTCAGAAAATAGTGGAGAACAATTTAGAGGAAGGTCGGTAAAATCATCAGCCTATTTCCTAGCCTTTTATTTCCACAAATGGCTCATTGTCTTGTTAGGTAAGACAAGTAATATAAAACAAACAAGGTCTTAAGCTACTGAATAAAGGAAACTAATGTATCCCTGAGGTGTGTGGGGAAAAAGAGGATAAACTAGAGGAACAAATACTGTCAAATTTAAAACAATCACAAACACTGAGTTAGTTCTTTTTTTCTTGCAGAAAAAAAAAAAAGTTTCTGAGCTCTTGGAAAGAGCAGAGTACTGTGGCCTCCCAAGAGAAGTGTGGGAGGAAAATATTAGAAGCTTTCAAAAGTGTATTTCTGATAAAGCTGCAAAATTAAAAACAGACAAGGAACCACTGATATAACAGGAAAGAAACCACTGGCCTTGCAGGGCTGAGAGGAGATGACGCACCTGGAGAACTGCTCTAATACAGTACATACTATACAGGTTCACAAAGCTCTTAAAATATGGCTAGTTGAATTAAAAAGAGCTAAATGTGTAAAATACACATCAGATTTCAAAACTCAATGCCAAAAAGAGAATGTAAAATATAGCATTAATAATACTCTTATCCTGGTTACATGCTGAAATGACAACATTTTAAATATACTAGGTAAATAAAATACATCCTTGAAATTAATTCAATTTCTATTCCTTTAATGTAGCCACTAGAAAATTTAAAATTACATGTATAGATTAAATTATATTTCTACTAGGTCTACTAGATAGTGCTGCTACAGAATATGGAAATAACACACGCTATGATTACTGACAGCTGGCTATACACATGGTGTACAAACAATATAGTACCTTGAATACTTTTAGCTATTAACAATGAGTGAACAGAAGGAAATTAAATTTTTATTACTTTTCAAGAAGTTCAACACCTTATCTGAACTTCAAAAATAAGCAGTAGAGAAATAATTGTGCCTTACACTAAGAAAAAAAGCAGAAGTCTTAATTTTTCACTTGGCCAACTATACATCTAAATAATGCTTCACAATATTGTATAACATACCCTAGGCAAATGGAATTAACATTAAAGAATTAGAAAACTAAAATACTGAGACCAGTAAAAATATTAACATGTCAAATTAATTTTAAAAGCCATTACATTCATTAACCAAAAACAATTACGATAAGCACAAAGTTTATTAAACAGAACTATAAGGAACTACAATTTGAAAACCTGCTAGTCAGTTTCAATTTTCCATTCAAAGATCCTAAGTCTTTTTCTTTAAGAGTTTTTCTTGTGTACAAAGATAATTTTGTAAAAAATAAATTTGCAAATTTTTTCTATCATGATAGCTAATTTCACTGTTATGTTAAAACCACTTTTCCAACATGAAAAATGAGTCATGCAGAAGTATCACTATTTATATGACCATGCACTATTTTGCTAGTTTTGTTTTCTATCATATAGAAAACCACTGAATGCAATTTGAATGGTTAGTGATGATATACTGCCATTTAAAATGTCATTTCAAATGTGAACACAGTTTGTGTTATTATTAACATGAAGATTTTATCCCTTTACTTGATTGATCTAGCAAGACATAATCTATATACCTGGGAGCATTAAGACGATCATTTAAAGATCTTAAATGCTGATGGGACCACAGAGTAAAGCACTCCAAAAACTAATAGCCGTATTCGAGAGCAAACACCTCTAGGTGCTAGGGGACCTGGGTATTTGCAATTTGAGGTAAATACCACTAGGTGGAAATGTTGTTACCTTATTAGATAATATGCTGTCTGGGTTTTGTGCCCGTTTTTTTTCTCTTCAGAAATTAAATTGCTGCATATATTTTTACATAATATTGGGAACAGAAAGGACTACAATGAAAAAGATGACATTTCATCATGGTAAAGGGCTTGGTAACAACTTTTTCCCTAATGTGTCAGAATCTTTTGCTCATTCCCTCCAGGCAGTTTAGCTAAGATCATGAGAATAGTTATGCTCAGGCTTAATATGTGTGGTTTTTACCAGTTGGCCTGAACACTTTATAATGAGAAGTCTGAAGAAGAATCTATATTTAATTAACTTAGGTTTAAGACTTGAAAAGGAACGGCCAGTCATTACGCGAACTCCACCTTCTCCGTTATCACCTAATTCAGAATCAGAGACAACACGGAGCCATTCAACCACCCAGACCCCTTGTGCCTGTTCCAACTGAAGGTCCAGACTAAGTTCATCAACAGTAGTCTCTCTTTTTGCCCATGGTTTTCTAGTTTACTTATCTATAAAGCTATTTAGCACCAAATTCAAGTCATTTAACCCTTATTTCTAGAAGCTGTCACACCGTTTTACTTTTTAACCTCAGTATGCTTCTAAGGAAGGTTCATAGGATATTTTCTTTTGTATTTAAAACCAAAAGCTTTCTGCTGTAATGATGTGTAGTGTGGTATACGAGTGGGACCCCCTACCTCTGGCCACAATCCAGAATTATCCTCTGGAGAGCAGACCCCTCATTGTAGCGGCTTCCCCTGTTTTAGGTGCGTGTTCTAAGAATCCACCTGTACCAGCGTGTCAGCTGGCTCTGTTGTAAGAGGCAGCATTCAGCTTCAGTGACTTTTTGAAGACTCTTTCAATGTGTTTGCTGGGTGATTTTTGAGCGCACTAGCCCATACCATACTGAGTGTTGAGCAGTTTTTGACCAAAACAAAAGGCATGACCCACATGCCCTACCCTCCCTATTCACCTTATCTCACTGCAAGTGACATTTTTATTTCCTGGGATGAAAGAAGTCCTCAAAGGGAAGGAAGTGTTTTGCCAATGCAGAAGAGGTGAAACAAATGGCAGAAGTACTATAAAGCATCAAAATCAACAAGTTAAAAAACTGAGTAGAGGAAAAAAATAGTATCAATATGTGTATTACATCAAATGGAGACTACTTTGAAGGTGAATAAGGTTTAAACATGTATGAATACATAATTTTTAAATAAATTCTAGGTTTTTTGGGGTCCCCCATCATACTTTTATAGTTAACAAATCCTCTTTATGCTGATTAGTTATTTGTAAAAGGCAAAAATCAATTACTTTCATAGTTTTAAAGTTCTTAGTGCATGAGAGTTTTCATGCTGATCCATGAAAAACAATGAAATTAATATAACATCAATACACATTTAACTGCTAGAATAAACTGATTTTAGAGAAGGATATACACTAAAGAACGTACTTCTAGGCTCTTACCTTTGGTGGCTTAAATGGATAATCGGACGAAAATGTGATATCCAGAAAAAACACACCACCTTCATATACAGAACCTGGTGGACCAAGTATAGTCGATCTCCATTCATAAATGTTATCTCCTTTAGGCCCAGCACTATTTAAAAGAAAATTAGAACTCAATGCGTGTATCTGTAAGCAATGAATTTTAGCATCTTAAACCAATTAAATATTAAAGATAAATCAGCAACCTAGAGCAAGAAAAGATGAACCCCAAAGAGCGCATGCATATATAAAAATTTATTTGGAAATATTTCAAACTTAACAGAAAAATCATGGCAAAGAACATCCATATAATTTTACCCATGTCTCTTTCTGTTAGCACTCTGCCCCATTTGCTTTATCACCCCCCACACTTTTCTTTCTCTCTATGTATATGTACATGCATATGAATACCCCACCCTCCCACACCCACAATGCACTTTTTCTGAGCCACCTGAGAGTTAAAGTTGAACACATCAAAACCCTTTCCCCGCAAATACTTCAGTGTACAGGTCCTCCAATTCAACCACAACACAGCTACAATTCAGTAAATATAATATCAATACAGTACTTAAACCTACGATCTACAAAAAAAATAAATAAATAAAAATCAACTGATCCAATAATGCCTTAAAAAAGGATGAACTCATAATTTTTCTCCAGATACAGCATCCAGTCTTGGGATCACCTATGTCCTGTGCCTTTATAGATTTACTATAAAGCCTTTCAGCCTTTCACTGACTTTTGTAACATTAACATTTTTGAGTAATACAGTTCTTTTTCAAAAAGAATGCTCATCACTTTGAATTTGTCTGATGTTCCCTTAGGAGAAGGTATAGGTGGTGCTGACATGGCCCAAGCAGTACATGAGTGATGCTGTGTTCTCAGTTACCACGTGGTACTCACCTGCCCTACATGGTGATACTAATTTTGATTACCCAAAGCAAGTGCTATCCAATGTTCCTACTGCTTAGTTAATACCTTTTCCCTACAACCAAGAGGCAACCTTTGGAAAAACACTTTTAAGAGCATGCAAATATTCTGCTCTTCATTAACAATTCTCTCCTAGATTTAAGATACACTTATGAGTCTTGGCTGAACTGAACTACTAACATCATATTGACCAGCTGGCTCTTTAGCCCATTTGTATGAATGTGTATGTTCCTAGTGAGGTCTCATGGATTCCTATTGTTTTCGTAATGCTTTATAGTTCATTACAGCCTTTAATTACTTTAATGCTCAAATTACCCAGATTTGGCTAGTGGGAGCCACTTCAAAATGGCCCCTATCACCTGGTGATAGCCCACCATCAGTTTCATTGAACATCTCACTTTCTGACATAACAAGATGTTCTAAGTCTTAGGATCAGCCATTTCTTCAAGGATCCATGGTTCCTTTTAGTGGGAAGATTTTGGAAACCAAGGTTTGAGTGCTGGGTACTACTACATCCCAGGTACAATGCATTGTGTGCAACTCGCTTCATTTATTAAGACAAATGAGAGATAAGTCAAGTAAAATCTAAATTCACAATTATTTGTCAGTTAAGGCCTAATACTTCTTAAAACTCTATTCAAATTTACCTTACCGACTTCCATTTTTCTCTTTTACATCACAAACTACCTTGACTTTCTAATGTACTATGGAAACCTTTTCTTCTTTTAAAGTGACCAGTTTAGAAATGATCTGCATGTTTGATTTAAAATTAGTGCAAACCAGTATTGATAAATAAACCACAATAATTAAAATATAACATTCAGTATAATTAAAAATGATTTAACTAGTATATCTTATTAATTCTGTAAAACATAAACTGAACTGTAAACATCATGTAAGTGATGCTATCAATAACTAAATATGGGCCCTGGCTGGTGGCACAGTGGTAAGATGCTGGCCTGTGAACCCAAAGGTCAATGGTTCGATTCCCCAGCAAGAGCACATAATGAGGTTGCAAGCCAGGTTTCCAGCCAGGTCCATAGCTGGAGGCCAGTGAAAGGCAACCATACATAGATGTCTTTCTCCCTCTCTGCCTCTCTCCCTTCACCTCTCTCTGAAAACAATAAATAAAATCTTAAAAAAATAATAATTGAATATGTACTCTAAAAAATAGTTCATACAGAAAGGGTATAGAAAACTTGATGGTGTAATCGAAATACAGGATGCTTCAAAAATCTATCTTTACCCTGGCTGGTAGCACAGTGGTTAAGGCGCCAGCCTGCGCACCCAAAGGTTGCAGGTTCGATTCCCGGCCAGGGCACATAACAAGGTTGCTAAACCAGGTCTCCAGTCAGATCTGTGGCTGGAGGCAGGTAAAACGCAACCATACACTGATGTCTCTCTCCCTCTCTGGCTCTTTCCCTTCCCCTCTTTCTAAAAAATAATGAAATAAAATCTTAAAAAAAACAAAACAAAAAAAAAACGAATCTATCTTTAAGGCAGATATATAAGACAAACCAAATGTTATTACTTTGGCCTATTTAGGGAAATAAATAGTACTATTAGTACCTTTGAAAACAGTACTACTTCGTATGTTTAAAGTAATTACAGCAACTAACTGCAGTAATGGCTCATTCTGTCATCATTTGAGCATTGGCATATTTCTCCAACTGAATTTTCATTGTCATTAAAGATATATAAAACAGGGTACCAATTTTGTGGAGGAAAAAAAAAGTTAAACCCTATTTACTGGCATTTCTTCTCAGTCATTCCTTCCCTTAGTGACAAAAGATAATCATAAAATTAAATTATAATGTCAGAGACGTTTAAAGGATAGCTACATTACTGAAATGTTTCTAAACTCTACGTCATGTATAGTAACAGCAGTAGTAATAATAATGTTGGCTGAAGTTTATTTTATCCTTATTTTAGAAGCCAGACACTGTTCATAGCATCATAACATATAACTCATTAAATCCTCCTTACAAGTCTATGAAGTAGGTACTGTTATTATATTCCTATTTTTAGATGAAGAAACTAAGGTTTACAGAGTTAAATAACTTTCTCTACGTCTCACAGCTATAAAATAACACAGACAGAATTTGGACAAAGTCTATGAACTAATCTGTATTCTGGTTTGCCTTTTTTTCCTGTTATAATTCCAGTGCTGTTACGTCAAATGTAATCTCCCAGCCCTGGCTGGTGTGGCTCAGTGGATTGAGAGCAAGCCTGCAAACTGAAGAGTCACCAGGTTTGGTTCCCAGTCAGGGCACATGCCTGGGTTGCAAGCCAGGTCCCCAGGTGGGACATGCAAGAAGCAACTAGACATTTCTGTCTCTCTCTTCTCCTCTCTAAAAATAAATAAATTAAATACTAAAAAAAAAAAACCCCACAAAACTTTAATCTTCAAATTTTGTAAATAGTAAGAACTCAAGAAACCAAATTTCCTGAGTGATATTTTATGATTCTTACCAGAGTATGCTATGCTTCACTTATGCTATTTTGCCACAGGATAAAAGAGATGTTCATTAGGGTGGAATATTAAATGTGACTTTCCTTTTGTCTCGGAGTACACTGAGGAGGGCTGCAGCGTATAAACGTGTGATTCGTTTACTGTTCAAAGGACACCTAGCCTACGGTAAGCAAGGGCTAAAATCCAGGCCTCAAGTCAGCTGCCTTACCTGGAGTAAGGGGCTCTCTTTCCTTCTCACAAAGGTGCCATCTGCTAGTCAGGCCTTTTTTTTAAGAGGGGGGAGGGGAAGGGTAGAGAGAGAAGGTATTAGATGCAGGAGTGACTCCATTCTAACTCAAACAAAGCATTTTATAGGCTAGCAGCTGACCTACCACTGAGGCTTCCCAGCTAAGAAGACAATGGGTGATAAATGCTGACAACCTCAAGATAGGTGCTATTCACAACAGTTTTCAATCCCACCCCCCAACCAAGGGCAAAACGCCAGCCATTCTAAACTCCACCCTGGACCATTTATTTTTCTCTCTCTTGTGAACTATACCCACAAGAAGACCAAAACGCCATTTCCTCAATCTTTACTAAGAACAAACTTCTATTTCTCTACCCCTTCCAGCTCCCACCTCAAGGTCTAAGCAAGATTTTTACTTCACTGCACCACTCCATTGAAACAGTGTCATCCAAAGTCACCAATGACATCATCACTAGACCCAATGCTCACTTCCCAAATCCTCATCTTATTTGCCTTGCCTGGTCCAGCGACATTTAACACAATTCATCACGTCTTCCTCCTTGATATACTTTCTCTGTTTTGTTGCTAGAATAATGTAATAGCTTTCCATCTACTTTCCTAGCTCCTCCTTTTCAATCACTATTGCTATTCCTTTTCTCCTTAACCTCTTAATGGTGCCAGTCCTCAAGAGCTCAGTTCTTGGACTTCTTCTTTTCTACTTACATCTCTTTTGGTGAGCACCTGCAGTGTTATGGCTTCCAATAAGCTCTTAATTCCCAAATCTGTACCTCCAGCCTAGATTTCCTATCCTGAATTCCAGAACTATACATCTAAATTCTTATTCAACAGTCTTTATATTTAATAATTTTGAAAAGTATCTCAAGTTTAACATGTCCTATAATGAGTTCTTGATATTCCAATTCCTCCTAAAACCATCCCCATTTCATCTAATGGTTACTGCATTCTTCCTTCAGTTTGTCAGGATAAAAGCCTTCAAGTGCTTATCCTCCCTCCACAACCTTCTTTCCACCTCACATCCAGTTTATCAGCAAATTTTATTGGGCTTATCTTCGAAACACACCCACAATTCTAATACTCCCTACTCCTACCATCCCAACCTTTATTCAAAAACACCAGCATCCTCTGCATGGTTAATTGAAACAGCCTGTTTCCGCCTGTGACCCTCGGGCCACCAAGGCAGTCTCTTCTCAGTATGACAACCAGGCAGAACAATAGTTAAAAAGTAAATTGGATCATATTAACTCTGGTCAAAACCCTCAAAAAGCCTTACCCTATTATTCTGTGTTAAAAGCCAAAATCTTACGTCTCTTAAACCACACAATGTGCCACTACAGCCCCCACCATCCTTCTTGTCTGTTGCTCTCTTCCTTGTTCAGCTGCTTGGGTGACCTGTTTCTCCCCCACAAAAGGTACAGATCTACCTCATGGCCTCTGCACCAGTTGCGTCTCTGCCTGAATGATATTCCTCCTGGAGGTTCTACATAGTTCGCTCCACCCCATTCTTGGAGGCCTTACCTGCCACTCTAAAATGTCACACATAATCTCTACATTTCATATCCTCCTTTCTATACTTTCTCCATAGCATCTATCACTCTCTAACATATTATACATCTTACCTATTTATTCAATATTTTACTTATTGTCTGCCCCCACTAGAATATAAGCTCTTTGAGGTTAAAGACATGAACTAGGCTTTTTATGTTCTAAAAGTTATATGTACTTTAATAACTCAAAGTAATTAAAGAGTTGTGGGATCTGACCAAGAGAAGAAGAGAGATCTTATGATCCAAGTTTAATGGGGGAGAGCAGTGGGACAGGTAGGGGCAAGGGAAGGAAGAGGGGAGGGACGGGGAAAGGAGAGAGGAGAGGAGAGGAGAGGAAAGGAACAGAGAGGAGAGAGGGAAGGAGAAGGGAGGGGAGCGGAGAGGGGGAAGGAGAGGAGAGGAAATGGAAATTTTTCTATTACCTTCCTCAGGAAGGGTTCATTCACTTAGTGATTTACCTCACTGACACAGCAGAAGTATAATTCATTCCAATTATGATATGGAAAAGCAGAGATAAAAGTATTAGGAACTTTGTTTATTGAAACCTCAATATGTAGTAATGGAAAAAAAAGGGTGGGGGGTAAAGTTAAATTCCATAATTGAGAACTCAATTTTCTGTCTAAATAATATTAAGGAAATGAGAAGAACTGTTATTCTACTCTGTCTCCCCTGCAAACATTCATTTCCTCATTTTAAATACTACATTTCCCATAAGTTATTATATCTTCTCCAACATCATAGAGTTTAAACAGTAACAAACTTGCACCTGGGAAATTTCTGTTACTGGCTGCTTTCATTGCTAACAAGTGACAGTATTAATAGATATTAGTAGCATAAGGACTGATAGCTTTAAAAAATTATTTTCTCATCACTTTAACATTTTTCAGCTATTACTGTTAATGCAAAAATCATAAACACTACTTTTTCAGCACTGGAGTGGATTCCCTGTAAGAACTTTTAAATGCTTAATACTGGATTCAATTCACAAATATATGCTTTAACACATACAACTTTTAATCCCGTACTAAGTCAAATGTGCAAAGATTTATACTAAATTCTGCATGCTTTTTAACGATGGCAAAAATCTTATCTTAAAATGACCTGAACTAAACAATGTCTTAAGTTGTATTTGACGTAACTATGTAAACTGGTACATGGCAAGAGTCCTATTTTAAATTGTCAAATTGTTAAAATAAACATTCCAATGTGTATTGTATGAATTTAAAAATTTAAAAATCTTACTATATAAAGTTCTTATTTAAGAATGGGCTTAATTTTATGGCTACAAAAATAAAAGGGCCATAATAAACTAAGATGACATATCGGTACAACGTCAACAGACTTTATCTTCCTTGACTAAATTGTAAAGCACTACACAGTAATACAGAAATCCATTAAAAATACAAGCAAGTTCAAAGAACTAAATAAATACTCTGTGTTCACTGTTAAGAAGAGTCAATACTGTCAACTTGCTCTATAAAATCAATGCAATCCCAATCAAAATCCCAGCAAGTAATTTTGTGTATATCAATAAACTGATTCTACAGTTCATATGGAGAGGAAAAAGAATGGGAATAGCCAACACAATATTGATGGAGAACAAAGTCAGAGGACTGACATTACCTAACTTTAAGGCTTACTGAAAAGCAACAATAATCAAGACAGTGTGGTCTTAATAAAAAAAGAGATCAACTGAACAGAACCAAGAGAACAGAAACAGACGCACATATATCAAGTTAAGTGACCTTTGACAGAGTAACCAAGGCAATAATAAAATAAAAACAATATTTTCAAAAAGCTGTGCTGGAACAACTGGGCATCCATATGTAAAAAAATAAAGTTTAGATACAGACCTTACACACTTCACAAACATTAACTCAAAATGGATCAAAGACCTAAAATAAAATGCAAAACTATCAAACTCCTACAAGATAACATAGAAGAAAACCCAGATGACTTTAGGTATGGCCTAACATTTTAGATACAACACCAGAGGCATGACCCATGAAAGAAATAAATTGATAAGCTGAGCTTCATTCAAGTTAAAATCAGCTCAGTAAAAGACAATGTCAGAGAATGAGAAGACAAGTCACAGACAGGAGAAATTACTTGCAAAAGCCACTGTTAAAGGACTGTTATCCAAAGCTCTTTTTAAATATTTAAACTGATAGAGGTGATGTTGGTTAAATGGATCATACAGGTTTTAAGTATACATTTCTATAATACAAGATCTGTATTTGCACTGCATGCTGCATGCCCATCACCCCAAACCATTTCCCGTCACCATATACTAGGCCTCTCTAATCCCACTACCCTCCACACTCTTCCCTCTGGTAACCCCCACACTGCTGCGTCCATGTATATCAGTTTTATATCCCACCTATGAGTGTAATTATACAGCTCTTAGCTTTGTCTGACTTATTTCACTTAGCACAATATTCTCAAGGTCCATTTACGTTGTTGCAAATGACAGTATTTCATCTTCTCTTATGGTTAAGCAGTATTCCACTGTATACATGTACCACATCATCTTTATCCAATCCTCTATTGAAGGATACTTTGTCTCCATGTTTTGGCCACTGTGAATAATGCTGCAATGAACATAAGGGCGCATATATCTTTATGAATACAGATATTCTAGTTTTTCAAGTAGAAATGCAGGAAAGGGAATGCTGGGCCATGTGGTAACAATTCTTCATTTTTTGAGGCACCACCAGACTGTTTTCCGTAGACTGTTACCAATCTGTTTTCCGACCAGCAATGAATGAGGGTTCACTTGTTTCTACAACCTCTCCAATACTTGTTACTACTTGTGTTGTGGATAAATAGACATTCTAATAGTTGTGAGGTGGTATCTCGTTGTAGTTTGGATTTGCATTTCCTTAATAGCTAGTGAAATTGAACATCTTTTCATATATCTGTTGTCCCTTTGTATATGGAACTCTCCATTTTCTGTTCAATTCTGTGAACCTAAAAATACTCTTAAGAAATAAAGTATACTATTAGAAAAAATACAAATAGAGTTTAGAACAAAAAAATGTTTCTATATGAAAGTAAGAAGTATTAAACATTTTTTAAAGCATTGGTTCATAATACGAGTTTCTGACTTACAAAGGGATATGTCCAAAAATTTGTTTTTAAGTCTAGTACTTTGGAACTTGGAAAAACTTGGAACAACTTGGAATACTCTGACCACTAATAGAAATGATAGTTTCAATGCTGGGCCACAAAATGTCAATTTAAATCTTTTCCCCTGTAACTTTAAAATGAGGTACTGTGCATTTTCAAGATCCCTGACTTTCTCTACTAACTGAAACATCAACAATAATTATTGCCCACTCCAAACTGCTAATTCAAACATTCACCACCCTTTCTCCTCCTAGGCCCCAATATGCTTTTTCCACTGAACCTACTAAATTATACCTTTCTTGGAAAACAGGAAGAGGGGGAAGGTCGTCTTTATTATCATTAGCTGTTCACTTCAACAGGGTTGTTAATGGTGGTAGTGGCTTTGGAATATTCCTTGCACAGGGGAACACATTCGATAACATTAAGGACATTGTAGGCTAAATGAACATGCGAGCACCCTCTGTATTGGGAAGATGTGCTCCAACAAGGACAGCGGCTGCAGCACTGATGAACCAGAGGAGAAAACCAAGGCTCACGGAAGTTAAGCGGCTTCCCCCAAAGTCTCGTGGCTAGCACGCAGGCAGACAGCGAGTGTCTGTCTCCACAGAATACAACCTGAAGCATAGCTCTGTAGTTCTTTCCAACTTCAAACAACTGTTTTTGTAAGTGAACAGGCAACATTCCTGAGTGCTTGGAAAAAAGTCACTATTTCTCTAGACTGAAACTCTAATTAGGAGCTCACAACTTATTAGAGAGAAATGTAGGACAATGGGGGAAAGAACATGGCTTAGGAAACAATACAGGAAAATAATTCTACTAACTAAATAAATAGACCTAGCTATCTGCTCTCAGTTCACAATTATCATCTCTTCTTATTTGTCTCCTGCCAGAATGATTGCTTTCTGGTAAACTTAAGGCCTTGTGAAGTCTGGTGGAAACTGGTAATGCTTATTAATCCATGCTGTGCCTTTTCAAGCATATATATTCACTCTGAACTGAAAAATGTATTAGCTTTTACAATATGCAAAGTATAGTACTTTGCATACACTAATCGTAAAGGAAATAAATTCATTCATTCACTTAAGATCGGAGTGTCTATTTTTTTGTGGGGGGCACCTATGTTGGAAACGAAAGTAGCGACCCTGCTCACTGGTGGCGTTCCTCTACCTGAAACCATGGGGAAACACCCTTGCCTGCCAAGTAGGTCAGCTGTGGAGCTTTAAACATTGATTTCTAGGTCCTATACACCTCACCCTCCAACAAAGAAATTGTGGTTTAACCAGTGTGGGGTGAGGTCTGAGCTTAGAGATTTTAAATGCTTGCCAGGTGATAGACAGTGCAGCTATCATTCAAAAGGACTGCAGGCAGGGAGAGATGTGATATGCAGGAAGAACGGGAAATGACAGAATGAAACCAAGAAAGAATTCCAATCCTCAGATACGACATTATCACCTGGGGTCTGGATCGTTACTCCCACGGTACAGCAGATGTTATAGTCTATGATACATTTTTGCTACAATTTATTGTCACCTTTGGGTTACGGTAATTTTACCAGGGTAACGCTTGCTCTGCCGGGCTTACTCGGGTTCACCAGCCCCCCTGCACACCTTCCCTGTAACTCGCTACTTTACAGAGCAGCGATGACAACCATCAGAGTGTAACAAGTTAAAAACAAACACAAGCTGGTCAAACAAGAAACATCTCAGCAATATTCTTACTCATATAACGCTCAAGTAATTTTGCTTACACATTTACCTTTAAAAAGTAAAACGTTATGACAGTTTCAGATTCTTGCCCTTCCTGATGCTTTCTTGCCATTTCCCTCCCCCTTCCTGCTAATAAAGCAGCAGCTGACTCAAAAGCATAGACCCAGGTCGAGCCATTAAACACAAGTAATTCATTAAGTTCCTTTGCTTTACATTCTAACATTTAGAAAATTTTACGTAATAGAAAACAGATTATTTCTGTATAATATGTAAGTATTTGAGGTCTGGAACATTAAACTGAAACATCACCGGGTACTGTATGACAACCATTGTGCTATAGGATACCTTCAAAAGAGAACTGAACAGGTTGAGACCTGTAACTACCATTCAGGGACTTTAGTAATAGTTTATATTACTTAAAAGAATATAGAACAGCAAACGGTTATCTAGGAAGATCAAGAAAGCATTAATCTAGGAGATATGAAAGAGTTCTATTGGCATTACTGGAATATTGATACCAGGTCAAAAACTTGAAATTACATAGCAGTTGGCACACAAAAAGCTAAAAAAGAATACTCCGTAGAATAAAGTCTTGGAGAAATCACATCCTAGTAATGTAAACCCACATCCTCTATCACCTTGAAAGATTCAGTCTCCACTTCATCCCTTATTACCTGTGACTGCCCTAAAGTTCAATCACTGGCACTCTACTTTTGCCTATATATAATGCCATATAATATTATATGATTTAGGGGCATCCTATTTCATATAAACTTCATATACAGTTTCTATTCTTTAGTTATAGGAAATATATCTGCATTTATCACTATGCATCATTAAGTAATATTTACTGAGCATTATACTTGTCTATCCAATTGTCATCTCAAACTCAACAAAGTCAAAATAATCTTCAAAATAAAATCTAGCCCTGCTCAAAACCAGAGGTTGTAGCACTTGATTGCAAAAGTACAAGGACAGTCATACTCACACACGAGTGGGAGGAGAAAGGAGTAAAACTTTTTAAAGGTTCCTTAACCACATGTATCAAAAGCCATTTGATCAAGAAATCCTACTTTCAAAATGCTGCCCTAAAAGAATATGAAGAGAAGTGGATAAATATTTCTTTAAAAGGAGGCTCAAAGCAAAGTAATAATGAGACTTGAAATCAGTTAAAAGCCCAACAAAATGGAAACTTTCGGTTTTCAATGAACTATGAGGTAGACACTAAATATTAAGACTTTGAAGATTATTTAATGACATGGGGAATGCTGATGAGAGAGTAAGGAAAAGAGATCACAAATTTGTGTAAAGCATTCAAAGCATGTAAAAAATCTGTGTATGTACCATATTTTAAAGATGGTTATGTCTACAATAAAATAATACTTGATATTTATATGTATTTGTTTGCTTTTGTGTCTTACCAAATATTCTATAACAATTATACACCCATAATCAGAAAATAAGTGCTATTTTTAAAAATGATACTTTCATTTATTGTTCCAATGTTGCAGGCATAAAACTTCAGTTTTAATTAAGCCTTCTTCCTTACCAGGTCCCATATCCAATCATTCAGCAGGCTTCTAAAAATAACCTTCTTAACACAAGAATGGAAGTAGCAAACTGCATGGAAAGCCATGGAAATCCTTAGGAATCATTGTAAAGTTCCTCAGGTCTTTGCTCCTGCCATTTTCCTACCTTCTTGATTAACTCCTGCCTTTCTTATGTTATTTATTTTAATTCATTAGCAAATACAAGGCCTCCCTAATGCTAAAAGTAACTCCTTCCTTTTTTGAACATATCTAGTAAACAGTGAGTGCAGTTTGGCTTTCTGGTTAGCTCACACTGATGGAGGACCAATGAGAAGAGGAGAGCAGCTTGGGGTCCAGGCAGAAAGTATAAAATGGTAAAAAATCCCTAAAGGCACAGAATGTTAACATCTTTCAGGACAACCCCTTGGGTTAACAAGGAAAGATGAAGTGATTTCAGTACATACTCTGCTTCTTAAAACAGGCAAACGTTACTTTTACATAAATACCTAGAAAACTTCAAATATGCTTGAAAGACATATTTTAGGGAAGGATTAAAAAAAACTGGTGGGAAAAAATCAACCATCTTATTGGCTGAGAGTAGCTATGATCTGAAATGTCTTCTGATAAAAGCAACAGAAAGAAGTGCCAAAGAGGACATTTGAACACCAAGAAGACAAAAATCATGAATACAGGAGAAATACTCAACTTTAACAAAGACAATGAAGATACCCAAATTGTTCAAGATTTTGCTTACCATGGTTCAGTCATCGATTCGCATGGGAGACTTCAGTCAAGAAATCAAAAGACTGAAACTTGGACAGGCAGCAATGGAAGAAGTAAGTATGGTCTTCATTAGAGACGAAGGCTAAGATCATCCACACCCTCATGTACCCAGTTACTATGTACCAATATGCCAGTCGGACAATATAGGTTGAAAGGAGAAAAACGAAATGTGGTATTGGAGGAGAGCTCTGCAGATATCTTGAACCACTACTGAGACCAACAAGTGGGTATACAGCAAATCATGCCTGAGACATCACTGAAAGTGAAAATGACTAAACTGAAGCTGTGCTACTTTGGACACATCATGAGAAAGCAGGGTTCTCTGGAAAAGACAATAATGCTGGGAAAAACAAAGAGCAGCAGGAAAGAAAAAAAAAAGGCCAAATGTGAGCTGCAGTGACTTCAAAAAGAAGCCACAGGCATGAGACTAGGGCGCTGGGCAGGGCTGCCGAGGATAGCACACTGGGTGTCACTCATTCAGGGGGTCACCAGGACATGGGGCTGATTCAATGGCACCTCGCACATGCATGCTTACATGCACGCAGAGTCAAATGACCACTTTAAATACTTAACATTTTAGCTATAGATACTTAAAATCACACAACAGAATAATAAATTAACTTCTAAATGATGCTTTTATCATTTAAAAGCATTAAAATTTTACTCAACTCTTTGATACCAGTCTTTATCACCACTCGGATCCTTTTCTGAGGTAGGTTACCTTCACTGTATGATGCTGAGAGGCAGCACTTTTTGATTATGCAAATTGAGTTATCAGAAATGTTATCCTAGGCAAAAGTACTATCTGTACGATTTTAAATGTTTCTGTTCAACCTGAAAGTGTATTCATTATCTGGTCAATGTAACCATTGATAATATTCCTTTTTTCAATGTTCTGATCAGCTTTGTTGAAGTGTAATTTATTTAAAATAAAGTTCACAATTTCAAAGTAAACAAATTGATAAATTTTGACTAATGTCTAGTCCTATGACACCACCAATCATGACACAGAACATTCCTACCATCCCAAAAGGGTTTTCTTGTGTTCCTTCGCAGTTCATCTCCTCTCTCCACTCCTAATTATCTACTTTCTGTCACTATAGTTTTGCCTTTCTAGAATGCCACTTCAAAAGAAGCATAAGTACACAGTATTAGAATTAGTGACCTGGTTTGTTCATGTAGCATAATCCCTTAGTCTCGTCCATGATGTGGTGTGTAACAGTAGTTCATTCTTTTTTTTACTAGTTCATTCTTTCACATAAATATATCATAATTTGGTTATTTATTCACTCAACTGGTAGACACTGGTCTTCAGATGTTGGCTATTAAAAATACAACTGCTAGAAATATTCAAGTATATCTTTGTAAAAATAGGTTTTAATTTCTCTTAAGTAAATGACTGTTAAGTGATATTGCTGGGTGTATTAGTTTCCTAAGGCTACCATCATAAAGTGTCACAAACTGGGTGACCTCAAACAAAAATTATTTTCTTACAGTGCTAAAAGCTAGAAGTGTGGAATCAAGCTGTTAATAGGGCCATGCTCCCTTGAAGGCTCTAGCGGAAAATGGTGTTCCATGTCTTTTTCTTAGCTTCCCATACTATCGGCAATCCTAAGCAGTACTTGGGTCAGAGCTGCGTAACTTTCATCTCTGATTCCATCATCATATGATATTCTCCCTTTATGTTTGTCTTCACATGGCCATCTCTCCACTTGTGTCCTGTGTCTCTTTCCTCATCTGCTTAAGAACGTGAGTTATGTTGTACTGAGAACTTCCTATTCCAGTCTAACCTTGTCTTCAGCTTCTGTAACCTATCTCCAAATAAGGCCCCATTCTGAGATACTGAGAGGGTTAGGACTTAAACATACCTTTTGAAGGGACACGATTTAACCCGTAACACTGGGTCATGTGGTAAATGTATGCTTATAGTAACAATCTGCCAAGTTATTAATTCTAAGTGGCTTTACCATTTTGCCTTTTCAACAGAAAGGTATGACAGCTCCAACTATCCCACATTCTCCCTAACACTTGGCATAATCTAGTTTATTGTTTTCTCATTTTAACCATTCTAGTCTGTGTATAGTTGTATCTCAGACTAATTTGCATTTCCTTCATGGCTAATTGCGTTAAACATCATCAGAATTTATACAGTTTTGTAGGTGATATATCTGTTAAATCTTATGCCCATTTTGAACTGATTTGTTTTCTCACAATTAAGATGTAAGGGGGTGCTATATGTTCTGGATACAAGTCTTTTGTCATCCAAATAGTTTTTCCATGTCTGTGGCTTGCCTTCATTTTCTCAACAGTCTTTTATTTTGATGAAGTCCAATTTACCTACTTTCTTATTTTATTTTGTGCTTTTTGCATCCTAAAAATATCTTTGCTTAATCCAAGGTCATAAAATCTTTCTCCTATGTTTTATTATTGGATTTTATTGCTTTAGCTTCTACATTTATTTCTATGACTCATATTGTTATTTCTTATATATGATGTGGAGCAAAGGTCAAGGCTCATTACTTTACATATGGATAGTTAATTATTCTAGTACCATGCTGGAATTCTTTCCCTACTGAATTACCTTGACACATTTGCCAAAGACCGATTGACCATTTATATGTAGATCTATTCAGGGGCTCTCTGTTCTGTCCCACAGATCTGTATGTCTACCCATATATGCCAATACCACACTACCTTGGTTGTTGTGGCTTTATACAGTACACCTTGAAATCAGGTAGTGTGAGCCCTCCAGCTTGTTCCTCATTTTCAAAATGCCAGCTATAACACAATCCCCCCATTCTGTCCATGTCAATGAAAAATTTGGTATTTCAGAGATACCACCTAAGAAAATGAGGATCATGCCTCTGCTGCTTAAAGAATGTATTGTATTTTATCACCTACCACATCAGAAGTTTATTATTATTATTATTTGCAATCCTTACCTGAGGATATTTTATTTTAAAGAGAAGGAGGAGAGGAGGGGGGAGTTGGAGGCAGGACAGAAGAAGAGAATGGGAAGGGGGGAGGAGACAGAGAGAGAGACAGACAGACAGACAGACAGAGACAGACAGACAGTTATCAGTGTGAGAGAAACATCAACTGTTGCCTCCTGTACACGCCCCAACTGGGATCAAACCTACAACCCAAGTATGTGCCCTGGGTTCCCTATCAAACCCACAACCTTTTGATATACTGGACAATGCTTCAACTAACTGAGCCACGTGACCAGGGCTGGAAGCTTACTTTAAACAGTTCAATACCACAAAGAATAAATACTGAACCCTAAGATCTAAAGTATGTAAGTTTATATTGCCTAACATTATACAACCTTCCCTTATGCTCCCATGCCCCATTACAAGAACCCCCTGAGTATAGAGTTAAGGCTTGTTTTAACAAAAATAACTATTTAAAAATTAACTCATACTCTTTAGGAACACATTTTAAAAATCAGTAAAATAATAGTTCTTACTTATAAAAAATCAGCAGTTGTTAAAACAGAACTACTGCAGCAATGAAAAGAATAACTCAAGAAAAGGAATAACATAGCACATCTAAATACATACTGTGTATAAGGATTTATGTATTTACATCCTTATATACTCTTATATCTCCACACATATATCTCAATATACATCCCTGGATCATAAAAACCATAAAATAACAGGTACCTAGAAAGTTTTTTACTTGTAGGTTTCACTTTTCATTATTAAAACTGGTATTATCCCTTAAAGAGAATGAATACAATTATTGAACAAATCCATTCTCTTGCTATAATACACATAACTTGAAAATTATGAATGTTGATACTAAAATAAATTATTTAAATAGTTTATTTGTCTATTATATATACTGTAGATTTTCCAAAGGGGACTTCTCTATTTATCTAACTTGAATTTATCTACCTAGAATAATCTAAAATACTAGTGTCTTACCTCTCCACTTTCTCTACATTTCATAAATTACAAGTCTTAAACGAATTCTTCCCTGGGGATGTTATTATATATCCTTTAAATGCATTAACTTTAGAAAATTTCCATAAAATGATAGTGTTGTGTTTAAGTTCAAATTCTCATTTTTTTCTATCACTCAAACCTTTCCACCTATTGAAAGTCACATTTTGTCCTTCTCAATACCTCTTTTGAGACTTCAATTAAGATAGAAATAAAATATAATTCAATGTACATAACTGAAATTTGAGTAGGGCATAAAATAATATTACAACACAACATCCCAGGATCTGGGTTTGTCAGACAGTGTTTGAGAATTCAAAACTTACATCCAACATTTATCCACAAATTTCCATAATTTGAACCAAAGTTGGAAATAAAAAAGCACATTTAAAATAATATTTTTCCAATCTAATTTTCTTTGCACATCATATTATAGTGATACACTTAAAACTTGGCTTTTATTTTTCAGAGACTATAGATTTTTCTTATTTATAAAGAAAAAAAATACTAGGTTAAAAACATTAGAGCAATAAAGAAATATTAGAGCGATGAAGAAATATGGTAAGAGTGCAAGACACAATGACCATATTAAAAAACAATGAATAAGTCACTCTAATATTTTGGAAACATCCTTGTTTTATTCATACTATCTATAATATGGAGGTTCCTTCTGATAAGAGCTATTTGAATAAGCCAAATGATTTTCTGCAGTCTTTACATGAAAGAACAATATACATTTTTATCAGATAGCAGAAGCTGCCTCTCCAGAGAAATATGTCACTAATTGAAAATTAATGTTGAATATGTCTTATTTCATACAATTCCTACTAAATGAATAAGGCCATGTTTTATTTCTTTTCTTTTAAATAATGATGTTCACTTGAGCTTTTGTAAGACATTACTTCAACACAAAAGTTCATTTTGTCAAGAGAGGTTCCCTGGGCATAGAATCTGCTCCAAGTAGCATTAGAGGTTTCTGTTTCTTCAGAAAATAGAAACCTCAGAAGCGTGAATATGAAGTTTTTAGTTGTCAGGTTTTGTTAACAGAATGCTTCTCTGATACAGGTTTCCCATTACAGAAAATAATTTGCAGAAAATAATTTTTGGAAACTAAGAACAGGCTATATGGTATTTCAATAACAACATCTGAGAGACTGGAAAACTTTTGAGTTAGACGAAAACAATTGCATTTAAAATCATTAGTCTGGAACCAACTGAATCAGGAAAGGGGCTGACTGGCATTGAAATGCTTTGTAGCTGTGTTATATGAGATGGGGTTAAGATATTAACTTAGGATTTCTTTTCGTAAGTATGGTAAAATGCCAAGGGAACCATAAGAAAAAAAGAAATAGTGTATATGACAAGCCCAGAGCTAACATCACACTTAACAGAGAAAAGTGTAAAGCTTTTCTTCTAAGATCAGAAACAAGATGCCAATACTAGTCATTGTAGTACTGGAAATCCTAGGAAAAGCAATTAGACAATATACATAAAGAAATAAAAGACATCCAAGTTAAAAGAACGAAGTAAGGCCCTGGCTTACTTAGCCACTTGGCACAGTGGCTAAGGAGCCAGCCTGCAAACCCAAAGGTTGCTGGTTCAATTCCCAGTCAGGGCACATAACCAGGCTGCAAGCCAGGTCTCCAGCCAGATCCATAGCTGGAGGCAGGTGGAAGGCAATCGTACATAGACGTCTCTCTCCCTCTCTGCCTCTCTCCCTTCCCCTCTCTCTAAAAATAATAAAATCTAAAAAAAACAAAAACAAAAAACAAAGAAAACAATTCCATTTACAGTTGCAACAACAGAATACTTAGAACTAAATGTAACTAAGAAGGTGAAAAAACCTGTATAGTGAAAACCATTAGACACTGATGAAAGAAACTGAAGACACAAATAAACAAACATAAAGATGTTCTGTGCTCATAGACTGGAAGAATTAATATTGTAAAATGTCCATACTACCCAAAGTAATATACAAGTTCATGACAGGTTTCACCAAAAAACAACAATACTAAAATTTGTACGGAACCACAATAGACCCCCTAATAATCCAAAGAATTTTAAGAAAAAAGGCCAAATATCACACTCCCTGATCTCAGGTTTACTACAAAGCAATAGTAATCAAAATAGAATGGTCCTGGCATAAAAACTGATACAAAGTGAATGGAACAGAACAGACAGTACAGAAATAAACCCAGGTGCATACTGTCAATCTTGGCAAGGGAGCCAAGAATTATGCTGAAAGAACTTCTAGTCTATTTAAAAAATTGTATTGGAAAAACTCGGCAGCGACATAAGCAAAGAATGAAATTGAACCATTATTTTACACAATGCAAAATATCAACTCAAAATGGATTGAACATTGAAACCTAAGGCTTGAAACAATGAAACTCCTAGAAGAAAAATGTTAGGTGGTAAACTCCTTGATATCAATCACCAAAAGCAAAAACAAACAAGTGAGACTACATCAAACTAAAAAGCAACAGTACGGAAAAATAAACCATTAACAAAATGAAGGCAAAATAAAAAGAAAATATTTGCAAATCATGTATCTGACAGGAATTTTGATATTCAAAATACAGAAAGAATTCACATAACTCAATAGAAAACAAAAAGAAAATCTGATTAAAAAATGGGACATTTTTTTCCCATTTTCCCAATACATACACATGGCCAAAAAGGTACATGAAAAGGTACTCAACATCACTAAGCTTCAGGGAAATGCAAATCAAAACCACAATGGGATATCAGCTCACATTTGTTAGACCTGCCATATTATTATGGAGAAGAGAGAAACCCAGTCCAACACTCGTGGAAATGCAAATTGGTGCAGCCACTATGGAAAACACTACTTAAGTTTCTCAAAAAATTAAAAATAGAACTACCTTATGATCTAGCAATTCCACTTCTGGGTATTTATCAGAAGGAAACAAAAACACTAATTTTACAACAGCCAAGACACAGAAGCAAAGTAAGTGCCCACTTATGGATGAATAAACAGATACACCTACCGACACAAAAATTACTCAGAAATAAAAAGAAATTGTGCCACCTGTAACAACATGAATAAATCTTGCTGAAATTATGGTAAGTGAAGTCAAGTCAGAAAAACTAACACTGTATGATCTCATATTTATGTGGGATCTTCAAATAAAAACCCTCAGATACAGAGAACAACAAAAGGATGGGGAGAGGGGAATGGGCTATATGGGTGCAAGTGGGCAATAGGTATAGACTCTCAGTTATAAAATAATTCCTGGGGATGTAATGCATAGCATGGTGACTAGTTAACAATACAGTATTTTATATTTGAAAGTCACTGGGAGAATAAATTTTAATTCCTCACCTGAGATATCTTTGTTAGTTTTTAGAGAGAGAAACACTGAGTGGCTACCTTCAGCATGTCACCTGACAAGGGCTGGCCAAGCCTGCAACACTTCGTTGCACTGGACTATACGACGATGTTCCTACCAACTGAGCCAACCTGGCCAGGGCTAGGATGGTAAATTTAAATTTTAACTCTATATAGTCACGAATGTTAGCTAAACTTATTATAGTGATTATTCTCCACACATATATAGAATCGCTGTTACACATGTGCAACTAACTGTTATACACCAATTATATCTTATTAAATTAAAACAAAAAAACACAAAAGAGAAAAAGAAGTCTAATTACAGTATGATACCAATTATGCAATGCTTAAAAATATGCAAAAGATGCCCAGGCTGGGTAGCTCAACTGTTCAGAGCATCATCATGATACATCAAAGGTTTGATTCCTAGTCTGGGCACAAGTTAAGAACAACCAATGAATACATACATAAATGAAACAAATCAATGTTTCTCTTTCTCTCTCTCCCCTTCCCTGAAAATACAAAAATTAAAATAAGCAAAAATATACTATTTAGGAATACACAGAACCTTATTTTTAAAGTGGTGGTAGAATAGTTTTTAAAAACCTCATTTGGGTGACAGGAAGTAGTAGACTGGACAAAAATAGCTTCTATAATGCCCAAATAAAAACCATTTGTAAATCTACTCATTGATGAATTCTTATATAGTTTTAAAAGTTAAATCTCAAAATTAAATGGCTTTCCACGTAGGAATTCTTGGTAAGATCTTCTCATTTAATGGGCGAAATAGTTCTACTTTCAAATTTATTTGGCATTTTTACAATTATGGTTAACCATGCCCCTCAATTCAAACACATGGTTTGGCTGGCCATGACGCAGTTACTAAGATCTTACCCCAAAAAGCAAAAAGCTGGATACTATGATTATAAAACTTGCCTACACTTGCGGTTACAGTCTTTCTTTTATTCCAAAATTTAATTTTAAACACGTATGCACACATATATCATATTAAGTTAAAAGTTCACATAACTTATAAAATATAACTTTAATTTTTAAGTTGCTAATATTTAAAATTTTTATTAGATATTAAAAATATTTTTAATGTTTAATAATTTTAATTACCTTAAAATTTTTGATTATTTAAAAAATAAATTTACTAAGAAAATTCCTACATGTAGTGCAAATTAGGAAAAACAAAATTAAAAGTTTGAATATTCTGCTCAATTCTCATTCAAAAATCTTTTTACTAACAAACAAGTAGTTTCACGGAGAGATTTCTGGCTTATTAGTAAAATCCCAATCAAAACACTTAAAATAGAAATTACCTGGGTAATTCATCATCAGCTTTATCAATAACCACAGAAACTATACAAAATGTCACATGGTCGAAAGACTCAGACTCAAGCTGGACAAGAATTTCAATCAATATCAAACTAATGTAAATTTCCTGACAATATACATGTAATAGATTCAAAATGACCATTGCCACAGGTGTCGTTAAACAGAACCACATTGATTGACACTAAAGATGTATACAGAGGCAGTTCAGACAAGGTAATGTAATCTACTTGAAGTCAGAACAAATCTCATATATAAAAGGGGCCAGAATCAAACATTTAAAAAGATGTATACAGAGGCAGTTCAGACAAGGTAATGTAATCTACTTGAAGTCAGAACAAATCTCATTTATAAAAGGGGCCAGAATCAAACATTTAAATTAACAGCATTACTGCAACTTGAAGAACACTAATTAATCCCATCTAATCCCCCTTATATGCAGTACCTTACTTTCTTTTTTCTCAAACACTGGAGGGCATTTCCCCAGGATTATCCCAAAATGGCTCTAATAATGTCTGGCAGCATACACACACAGAGGTAACATCTTCCACATCTTCAAACCAACAAGTTAAACAAACCAGCAGAAATCAAAATACTCTTTGAAAACTGCAATTGCCTTTTCAGGGAACTGAATTGAAGGCGCTGCCTAGGGGGTTTATTCAATGTCTCCTTAAATTAAAAAAAAATTTCAGATTACAAGAAAATGCCAAAACAGTCTAGAGAACATGCAATCTGTATCTGCTGTACTCGAAAACCTGTTTTTCTGTTCCTTTGAAAACATCTAAAGTATTAGCCACAGATAATCTTTTTCAAACTTTTTGACTAAATCTTCTAAGGGGTTTGAATTTTTTTTTTTTTTTTTTGGTTCTTCCTACTGTTTTAATTAAAACTATTGAAGTATTCATTATGCCAACACACTTGATACTATAGCACAAGTCACTTTGGTTCTAGTGTTATATTTTGTGAACTACTGAATTTACCTACCCTCTAAATGAAATAAAACCAATTCTTGGCATTATTCTAATTTTAAACATATTCTTAGACATTAAAAACAATATTTACACATTTTAGATAAAATGTGAGTACAAGTTTCAGTACAAATTTTTACAAATCCATTTCCTGCTCTTTCGAAAGCTATTTCCGTATAAAACTGAACTAAGAGTTTTAAAAAGGACTACATATTAACACTACATTTATTCTTTTTTTTTTTAAAGATTTTAAAAAACTTATTATTTTTAGACAGAGGGGAAGGGAGAGTGGCAGAGAGGGAGAGAGATATCAATGTATGGTTGCCTTTCACCTGCCTCCAGCTAAGGACCTGGCTGGAGACCTGGTTATGTGCCCTGACTGGGGAATTGAACCAGTGACCTTTGGGTTCACAGGCTGCCACCTAAATCTACTGTGCCACCAGCCATGGCAGCTACACTTATTCTTACAGAAGACAAGGTGTGAACAAGTTTTTCTCTTTTATTAAAGGCTAACAGACTGGCACTAAAACGATTATAATATTTTTTGCGGAGGGGAGAAGAGAGAGAAGCACAGAGGGAGAGAGACATTAATGTTTGCTTGCCTTTCACCTGCCCCGAGCCACGGACCTGGCTGGAGACCTGGCTTGCAACCTGGTTACGTGCCCTGGCTGGGGAATCAAACCAGCGACCTTTGGGTTCGCAGGCCGGCACCCTAACCACTGTGCCACCAGCCAGGGCCTAAAACGATTCTTTACTGCTAATATATGTAGATGTGAGTGTGGAAATTATTAACAGCCAATAATATGATTCAAATCCAGAATTTAATATAATGATCCCGTATTTCCATAATTTCTAACAAGTTCGATAACAATACTATAGTTACTTAAATCCAGAAAAATGATATAGTATTTAACAACTCTAAGTAACAGTACCCTCTTGGTAACTATTCTAGAAGAATACTCTTAAATACACATTCCAGGCGATTACACCGGTTGGTTTTCATAATAAATGCTAAAGGAAAAATAATCAAAGTTATAACAAGGCTGAATACATTTTCACATCAATTACCAGGGGAAAAAAACAGATAATAGCTTCAATGACCAAATTAACAATATGACACTTTGAAAATTATATTTATCTATAAATAAAATATTGGTAATAAGAGCATTTACAGAAGGCAAATTCATTTCACTGTCTTACATGTTATTAACGGCAGGGTTTCTAGTCTATGTAGGAGTGTCTAGACTAGTGAACATGCTTAGGAGCACAAGTATACTGGACAAAGTGGTCTGATCTGGACCAATGCTGAGATCCAACCTAACGCCTAAGCTGTACCTCAAAACACTGATGTCTCAAAAAATTACTTGATTATTTTTAACTTTGATAATACTTCCAACTTTAGTCCCAGAACCCACCAAAATGTGACTAACTAAGGCTACAACAAATGGTTATATTCTAAAAATCTTTTATAATTTTTAATTGGCTGTCTTGTCAATGGAATCATGAGATTTTGATATTCTATTTTTATTAATGACTATAATAATGAAGAAACAGCATGATAATATACATCAGGAAAAATCCACTTTTGAAATTAATTTTAATTACAACTCAAGCAAATGACCTAATTTAAAAAAAAGAAAGAAAAAGACATCCTTATTTCATTCTATTAAAGTCTCTGGGGATTGCTTAATTATTTTTCAGCATGTACAGTTTTTCATTTATAAAACTGCTTCATCATATTGCCTTTATAAAAATAAATTATTCAATAATAGATTCATTCTAGTTGGTGGGCATAGAGGGAGTCACTATAACATTTTTGACTTTGCTGTATGTTTAAACATTTTCATAATAAAATGTGGAGAGAAAAAGATTACTATAACAATGACTCATACTTACACCATAGCACATCACCATTACATTTATACTATGTTCATTTCCCATATAATGTAAACGTTGAAAATAAATTGAGAAAAACTTGAAGTATAATTTATAGTTCTATGATTCTATTATTGTGCTTTTTGTTGATTTACTGTTTGAAATGGCCCCCAGGCGTAGTACTTGCTGTCTGGTGTCCCTAAGTGCAAAAAGGCTCTGATGTGCCTCACGAGAAAAGGCACGCGTTTGATAAGCTTTGTTGAGACATGAGCTCTAGTGCTGCTGGCCAGTGGATTCAGTGTGGATGAATTAACAATGTACGTTTAAAGGTGTCTTTTACACAGAAACATAAATAAGGTTATATACTGACCAGCCAAAGAAACTAGAACCAGAGGCTCCTAGGAACCTAACCCTGAATTTCTCATAGGAGTAACGTTTCAGAAATCACTACTGCAGTGTCTGTGGCAAACTGCAGAACATAAGCGCTGCAAATAACGAGAACTCACTAAACACCTTTTCCCAACCACCTTGATAAATCTTCCTGAAATGGACAGAGGTAGCAAAATTAGTATTTTCAAGACAGTCTTACTGAAAAGGTCAGATTTCCTGCCAGACTATTATGAAACATTAAAAAAAGGAGAGGTATTCCATGATCCCTAGATTTATTATGGTATACTGACCAATACAAGCATTAATCAGATGACATCTATATGCATTCCCACTTAAATTCAAATATTGTTAATGATCTTATTACAGGTAATCTGCATTTTACAATTCTAAAATAATAGACAAATTATTATTTTATCATCACAAAAGTTGTCAGTGAGGCAGGGTAGCTTTCACTCTTACCAAAACAACTGATAGAGAGAAAAATTAGTGGTTTCACATAAGGAAAACAAAGTCAGATCTCAGGACTGTTACTCCAAACCTGCAGGTGCACTTAAAAATTATTTAAGTTAGACAACAAAGTCCAAAAACATTTCCCAACCTACTTATGGTTGTTGAAAGAATGAAGTATAAACTAATAAGAGAGATGATAAGTTCTACAAGAATATTAAAAAATCCATCAGTTCAAACACTACTCAATTAATTGGTTCCATGACTGCAGGTATTGATTCAGCTCATCTAAAAGAAAAATCGTAACTTTGAGGAGGGAGGGGTTTACAGTGATCTGAATAATTGATTTTTAAAACATGGATAAGAACAAAATATAATTAAGGATTTTTTATTTTAAAACAATTTTTAATTTTAATTACAGTTTTCATTCAATATTATTTTGTATTAGTTTCAGTACAGAAAAATATAATGTAAATAAATATGTACTTTCAAGAGGGAAAACAACACTCCATTGGGATTAGTATCTTGTTTGCCAGTAAAAACACCATATTCTTAACTAATCTTGTTTTTGAGTTGCAACTATTTTATTATATATGCAAGTCCACAAAAGCAAGCGTTTTGCTATAGCAATTATCTACTCCATATTTCTGTACCTGTTAAACCATTTTCCTAAAATAATTACTGCTTTTCATGCACAGTAGTCTATAAAAATTGTTGACAAAGTATGCAATAACCCTTTCATTATTTTCAAACGCATACTAAAACATTTCCAAGATATTATGAAAGAAGCATAAAATTCCCTTTCTTTTCCATCTTTCATCATTACCTAAATCTAAAAATTTAATAAAAATTTGATCTATCCAGTAAGCTACAATATTTTGTAAAAAAATTAATTTTATACTCATATCAAAGAATTCCTACATGTTAAGATTAAAGTTTTCTACTTGCTCTATCCACCTAATTCTTTTTCTTATGTACCACACATGAAAACCACTTTTAATGATTCAATCTTCTTTCTCTTGGCTTTATATGAAAACTTGTTTGGACATTTCCTCTGAATCTATATTAAGGATCTTCATTTGATCTCAGTTACTGTAAACAAGGAAGAATTTAGTAATATTTGCACAGGATATAAAAATGTGATAGAGGAGACAGTATTGAAACAATTATAAAATAAAGATTAACAGGACAACAATCTGGTTTTAGCACATCATATGCTAAAACCCATACCAAAATACATGTTGAAGCCTTTACCTACAATACCTCAAAGTGTGACCATTTTTGGAAATAGTCACTACAGAAGTAACTTAGATGAGCCACACAGAAGTAAGGTGGACCCTTAATCCAACATGGCTTCGATTTTTAGAAGAAGGGTCACCCAAGCACTCAGGAAAATGGCCTTATGACATACAGGCAAATAGACTGGAATGATGCATCTACAGGACAAAGAATGCCAAAGACATTCTGCACACACCAGAAGCTAGAAAGGCCAAGGGTTCAGAGGGAGCACAACTCTGCCCATGCCTTGCTTTTGAGAACTTCCAGCCTGCAGGACTGTGAGACAATAAATTTATATTCCTTTGTGGTAGTTTGTTATAGCAAGCCAACGAAACTAACTCATGAACCTTTTAAAGGAAAATAAAGAAAGCCTAACAATAAACAGATTTTTAAAAAATCACTGGTACAGGGCACTCTCCAGTGGAGATAAGTTTTAATATAATTACCAATGAAGCTCCCAACTCTTGAGAATTCTGCCATTGCTATTATTCCTTCAAAATTAAAATAAAATCTACCCTGTGCTTTCCAAAGTAATAACTTAAAATAAGTTTAAAATGTTCATACACACTGTATTTTGAAAGTTTATACTGTAAGAGCAAAAAGGAGATTAATGAAAAATTAATATGCTTCTGAGCGATGTTTATGGGCAGCAAATTTTGAGTACTGGCTGAGCAGGCTTCAGTGATTTAGTATCTGTCAACTTAAAGAGTTTCACAGACCCAGAGTCTCATAAATTTTAGAGCTGCAGGGGGAACTTCAGTTTTGTTTCCAACTTCCTCCTTTTATAATGAAAATCTGAGACCAAAAACCCTAGATCTCTCCTGCTCCTAGCCCACATAATTGTTTATTGAGAAAATAATTCTCCCATATACAAAAGGCATGAACTTTTCTAGATCCCCCAAATACCGAAAAAATAAATTATATATGCTGTACTACTGCACTATGCCCATTTACTGAGATATTACCATTGTAGCAAATAAAAAACAAAGAATATGGGCAGAATGGAAAACTTGAATGAAAAAGCCCCAATTCCTACAATTAAAATGACTTCCTTCTTTTCAAGCTCTTCAGAACCTGCTCATTAAAAGGTCTAGTAAAAGAATAAACATTAGAAATTTAAACAAAATGCAGGTTTCAGCAAATGAGGGTCCTTTGACACAAAAACTAATAATGAATGGATCATCTGCACTGCAGTGTGTCTGTGTGGTTATGTGTTTATATTTATATATATGCACATCTACAGGATACATGTACACCACACTGACACAGTACACATACTGTCTTCCTATAGGAGACACACACACACACACATACACACATATATATATGTATACACACACACACATATATATGCATATAGATGAAAATATTAACCACTTGTGTAAATATGGGTGCTTCTGTGTGTGTACATGTGTATTTATTTACATGTACATCACTAGAATACATTTTCCCAAGAGGAGCAGAATCTTTAAATATAAGGTGTTCTTTAGATTGTACTGGCTTTGAGTACTAATATGATCTTTTTTAAGAATTTCATTTAAGAAATTAGAGATCTCATTAAGAGATGGCTAATAAAAGTACCAAGAGTAAAGCAAATTGAAATCCAACAGGCACGGATGAAAACAGAGCATAGTCACAACAGCAGGTTCATTACATGGAGTCTCAGTAAAAATTAAAACAAAATTAACCAGGGTGCTTTTCTAGGTAGAAAGAGAAAAGCAGGAAGTAAAGATGCTGTTACAAGAAAATGGAAAAAAAAAAAGTAAACCAAGCTCAGAAGGACCTGGCAGAAGATGGTTAACAACAATGGAGATTCCGTAACCAAAAAACCCTACAGCAGTGGCCTCAATCCTTTAGGTCACTCACTCAATCCCTCGGCTATCAAAGCCCCTTTTTTTCACCTGGTAACTAAAAGGCAAGGCAAACTAAAAATGTATTCTAAGCATTAAAATTTAAAAAAATGTAAAGCCTTTAAGAATTTTTAAATAGGCAACACAGAACACAAGAGGATAAGTACTTGCACACAAATAGATCAAGAGAGAACCCAGACCCAGAAGGGAGAGAGTCAAATGTCAAAGCAGCCACATTTACGAAAGGGTGGTGTGCACACTACTGCGTGTACAAGAAGAAGATTTTAGACTGCAAACATAGAAACCGTCTCCCCTTGGAGAAAATGGGCCAGAGCTGTTGCACTCATGGTCCAGTATGAGGAGAAAAACTTTTGGCTTAAAACAGGAGAGAATCGTACTTGGTTCTTCCTCCTTTGCCTCCAACTCAGTCTCTCAAGTCACAATCTCAAAATCAAAAGCACCCACCTCTAAACTTTCATTTCTGAGCCCTTCTCACTGGCTCTGCCCTGACTTGTGCCATTGGCTGGCCTTGGCCTTTACCTGCACACCACTTCCATCTCAGGAGAGCCCGGCCACTGGCCTGCTTTAACCTGAGCCCCCAGTCCCATCCTTCTTCCAGGTTTCCCAATCCTTACACCCATCCTTCAGGCTCTATACCTTCTCCCTTCTCTGAGCAAGGGTTCCACCCTCCGTTTCAGACCCTCCTATGTTCCAGGTTCCATTCCTGGCTCAACTCTGTCTCCCACCCTCAGCTTTCGCTTTTAAATCAGACCTAGGACCTTCTTACTCTATGCCCATTTTCTTGTCTGTGACACAGTTCTCAGGGTCTGACTGCCAGTCCCAAACCTGTTTCTCTGAACTAGTCTGGAAATTCCAGGTTCTAGCCTCTAACCCTAAGAGATTCCTTTTTCTCTGGGTCCTTGATTCTGTCTATCTTTCATACACCTTTTTCCTTTCTTTTTTTTTTTTTTTCAAGGAAAAAGAGTTCCTTGTCTTTTTCACTTTTTCTAATAATTTGTTTATTTTGTTTTTATGTATCAAGCAGTTTCCTTCTCAAATAAATTTAAGTAAAACATGAATATAAAGGAAAATATCAACTAGGAACAGTAGTGACACATTGACAGGGAAATAGGTCTGTGGTTTTTACTGATGCTATGTAAAAACACCAGTTTTGGAGTCGACAGATGAGTTGGAATTCTACCTTCCACTTACTAGTCAGGTAATCTTGTCAACTGTAGAATGGGGTTAATCTGGGCAGGCTCAAAGGGAGCTTAAAGGATTAAAAGAGAGTATTAAGAAAATTATGAGATTGACTTTGGGGGGAATGGGTGGGTGGGGAGGGGGACAAAGGGGAGCAAAAAGGGGATGGATGTAATACAACAACAATAAAATTAAAAAAGAAAAATAAGAAAATTACACTAAGCCTGTCACACAGTAGTTGGTGCTCAATAAACGAATTAACAGCTTTGACTCCAGCTCTGTCATTTTGAGAGACCAAAAGGTATGAAGATGGTAAAGGTTGTGTGTCTAGTCCAGGTGTGTGCAGCTTAACTGGCAGCTGATTTAGGACTGAATCTCAATTTCACTAACACAGGACTTACTACATTGTCCATTACCATTTATACCATAGTTTTTATTTTTTTTAAGTTTATCTTTTATTGCAGTTTTCCCATTAGGATTTATCCTCTATACCTTCTTTCATCTCCATTCCCCTCTGCCCCACAATAACCACATTGTTGTCCATGCCCATGAGTCCATTTATATTTTTGCTCAATCCCTCCTTAAATCTTCATTAGTAATTACTCCAGCCTCATTTTTATAGCTCTAACATGCTTCAAGGTACTACACTATATAGTATTCTGAACAGGGTGAGAAGCAGATCCAATTTCTAGTTTGGACTCTTACAGTACAGTCAGCCATGAATTACTGATCCAATAACATAACCTTTTTGAGTCTCATCTTCAGTATATGGGACAAAGTCCAAGGGATCATTTACTGATTACACTTATTTCAGACATCTTTGTGTTGTTCTTTTAAGTACATTTCAATTTTTTGTTTTCAGTTTTGATGGAATTTGTAGCATCTATTTATTAAATGTCTATTATTTTAGGGGACTTCCCAAGCTTATTAGCTTGTTTTTAACCTTACTGTTGAAATGATAAGGTCAAAGTAAAAAAATAGTCTTGCCTTTATCATTTAATGGAAATTGTTCATTTTTCCAAGAATGCTGACATTGTCTTTTAACACCACCATGAATTTGTTTCCTCAAGATTATACTTATCATTTACTGCACTTGTGGTTTTAAAAAGAAAAATCCTTTAATTTTGTTCACCTTTATTGTAAAAACCCATCAAGTACTATCTATCCCTGCTTTGTATTAATAAGTATATCACAGTTATCAACAAATGTTCTAACATATTAAAACCAAAAAAGTGCAAGTGACCAATACAGTTTGGGAAGAACACACATAAGCTACACAGGAAAGTAAAGCTAAGTAAAATTCTGCATTTTTAAAATGGCCTAATGTGCCTATATGCAGGAATGGATGAATTCATATATTAGGCCCTAAATACCTTATTTTAATTTTTAAATATCCTTATGAATGCCCTGACTTTTAAACTAAATTGACTATATATATATATATACACACACACACATATATGTGTGTGTGTGTATGTGTGTGCATATAAATAAATCTGCCCTTATTTCTATCTTGATCCTTAAATGAAGATTTGTAGAGTTGTAAGCCCCCTTCCATTTTAAAAGGGGAGGAATTTTTAATTAAAAAAAATTATCTTAACTTCACTTTCCTCTGCAGCTGCAGGCCTCAGTCCCTCTCCTGACTAAGGTAACCAAACTTCTTCAAGAGCTACTCCACAGGACATCTCCATTCCTTCCCTCCCCACTTACTTTTCATAGCAACTTGTTTTCACCTCCGCTCCTGTTCAAAGCAATTTTGTTCAAGCCACCTCCAAGAGACCAGATCCACTCACCATTATTCAATCCTCAGTATGCATGACTTTGTTACACCCAGGAAATACCACCTTCTTTTGGTTTCCCTGGCGTATATATCCATCTTGTTTCCTTCCTACCTCTCAGGCCAATTCTTCTCAGTCCTACTTGCTGGTATGTAACCTCCTCTAATCAAATATTAAAAGGTAACATTAAGAGTTTTCATTTCTCCTTTTACATTCTCACTCTACATTCGTCTACATAAACTTCAGCCATACCTATTGCCATCTATGCATATCTAAAATTCTCAAATAATTCTTTCCAGTCCAGATCGCTTCTCTGAGCTAGACTAGCAACATTCATTTATAGTGAACATAACTCAAACTCAATTCATTCGGAAATGAACTCAGAATCTTTCCCCTGACTCACCCTACCACAACAACTGAAAATAAAAATAAAAACAAAGCTTCCATCCCTACTTTGGTCTTTACTAGGGATCTCCTATTCCAGAATATGGTACCACATCTGCTTGGTTGCTCATGTCATGAACATGACTTACATCTACATCTTTTCGATCACTCATTCTTCCCTCTTCCGGCATCTCTCTCCCATGTACCCGCTTACTTCCATCCCTACTGCCACATCCTCTCCTTTCTGGACGACTAGAAACATGTTAACTGATCTGCCAGCATCTCCTCTTGTTTACCCTTCTACAACAGATACTTTACAAAAATGACCACATCAATACTCACGGTCCAAATGCTTTTCCAGAAGCTTGCCATTCCCCATTAAGAGGCATAGTTTCTTTCTCCTCTCTTGAATGGGGGTGGGGTTGAGGAGGCTCTGAAACTACCCTGATGAACAGATGTAGCAGAAGTGATGCTGTATGACTTCCCTGGCTAGGTCAGAAAAGGCAATGCAGCCTTTCATTGAGCTCCCTCTCTCTCTCTTTCAGTCAGTGTTTGCCCTTGAAATGTAGCTAACTTGTCTTAAGGAAGCCTAGGCCAGATGGAGAAGCCATGCCCCGCCCTCCTTGCCTGGTTGGCACTGCTTACTCTGGAGGCAATTAGCAGCTATGTATGGAGATACTCCAATGGCCTATTGAGATGTCTATGTGGTGAGGAACTGAGATCTCTTGCCAATAGCTGTGTGAATGAGCCATTTTGAAAATGGATCCTTGAATCTAATCAAGTCTTCAGATAATTATAGCCTGCTGATACCTTGACTGCAACTTCATGGACAATCTTGAACCAGAAACACTCAGCTGATGCTCTTCCAAATTCCTGACTCATAGAAAGTATGAAATAATGTTGGGGTCCCCCTGGAACAGCAGCGGGGTATGGAGCCTCACGCAGGCCAGGCCAGGCCAAGCCAAGCCTGTAAGACCTGACCAGAAAACAGGGAAAGCTGTGTGCACACAGGCCCCCATGCTGCAACCAGGGGATTCTAGTGGGAACTGGCCATGGGAGAGTTGAAGCAATCTTTGAAGCTGACAAACTTCCTTGGCTTATTTTACTGTACTGCAACAGGTGTTAAACCTTAACCCACATGTAACCTTACCCTCCCTATTTTTATGAGCCACCTGGAGTTCTTGTCATCAACTTATCCAAGAGACCATACCCTGGGGCAAGACCTCTGCGTTCCTTCTATTGTGGTTTAAACATAATAACCCTTATTCGATAGAGCATGCTCCCTTCACAATGATTTATGATATGTATGTGCACCCCCTACCTTAGTTACCCAATAAAGGCCTTTGTCTATCAGACACTGGCTGGCATTCTCTCCCCTAGCACAAGCTGCCTGGGAAGGTTCCCTTCATCAGTAGCACCGAGGGATCTCTGTGGGTTGGGGGTTCCTCAACAAGATAATGTTTGCTATTCTAGCCACTAACTTGTGGGGTAGTTTATTAACATACCAATAGATAATTAATGAAACCCTTATGGTACACTATCATAACACTTAGTATCTTTCCTCTTTTACACTTAACATATTTATAATTTAAAAAATTAATGTGTATGTTTTCCTGGTTGAAAGGGAAGGAGTATATGGATGAGACAAAGTCTGATTTAGTCACTGCTACATTACTGACCTCAAGTAATGGCAAACACATAGAAGGGACTCCAGAAATAATTCAGTATGAGAAATGTCAGTATTTATCAGTAACTCTAAATCCATTATGTGTGTTAAAATAAAATTTTGTGTGAAAAGATGTTAATTACAATTATATATAAAGAGAATTATTATGTATGTGTGTATATGTCTGTATATCAAACCATCAGTATGTGAAAAATATATTGTACTCATTTAACTAGTCATAATCTTCCAAACTGGCTTCAAGTATAACAAAGAGATTACATTGTGCCATTAAATGTTAAACCTCTGCGGGCTCATCTGACAACATTGTAGTTTCCAGAGAAATGACTTAAAATCAATTATAAATATACTAATGAGTCCATGCGAGTGGTACGTACACGTATACATGTCTGTAGACAGACAGACAGACAGACACGCGCGCACACACACACACACCTTGATTCGTATTTGTTTTTGAAGAGCTGGTAAAGTACCTCAAATACATAGCAAACTACCTAGACAATAACGTAAATGCTAAGACAATTCTAATTCAAATGACAATTTCAACTGACAAACACCTTGACCCTCTATCAACTAAATAAATGAAAATAAAATATGTCTGAATTATGTTTAAAAACTTACAATAATAGATCTGTTAAGGCGAATCTAATCAGTGCTGCTGATCTAATCAGCATTACTGAATTTGGAAGAAAGATACATACTTTGAAAACCGTCATTGTCAAGGAACAAAACAAATCTGTAGCCGGTGACCAATCACATCGCTTTGTCTCAAAATAAGATGATAATGCATTTCCCCACTCAGGCGTAGTAACCCCGTTCTGAACCTTACAGTGGAGGAAATAGTACCATCTTTTCACATAAAATGATAGTTTAGTTCAGAAACAAAAGTAAGAGGAAAAAATGATGCATTCTATGAAGCCCACTTTGTCACTCAAGAGAATTTTAAAGCAAATAAATAATTGTTTCCCAATTAAGTGATTTCCAATTAAGTAATTGGAAAAAAGGTAAGTCAATCCTTACCATTTGTTCCTCTTAAAAGCAGTTAAAAGAGAACATATGGTCCATTCATTTCAAAAGCTAAAATGAAAACAATTAATATTGGTATGATCCAATTTTTGTAACACTAGTTGCCAGAGGATCTCAGTGATTCAACTGTCACAGTTCACACAATACTGGCATCAAGATGAAAGCTGAAGAATGGAAGAGCATTACCTGGTAACTAATATAGTAAGAAATTATGCTTCTGTATTATGGTTTCTTTTCAGCCACTGGGTTATCTTTCAAAAAGAACATTTTGTTTGAAGAGCACTAAAAAGAACACTGGACTAGAGCTTAGAGACAGACTTTTATCTTGGCTTTGATCAAAATTGTGTCAAGACCCTGTGGCTGTCACTAAATCCGTCCTTGATTTTACTAACAAAGTGAGGAGCTTGTAATAGGTAAGTCCATAAGGAACCTGCCTTGTAGGATGTGTGGTTGAAGCTGTCAGTCAGTCTTCAGTAGGAAGTTTTAGCTCAGGGCACTAAGAATGAAATCAATAGGTTCATTTTTGCAGAGGTAATCAAAGCACAAATAAAAGTCTGAGACAAATATGAATACTGTCAAAAAGCATATCTAGGTTAGGATAAAACACACAAAAAGAAGAGGATATAACAAAAACTACCAGCAGGAGGTATGTATCTTCAATACTCTAGAACATAACATACTTTTTATCAAAAAGGGTATTTCCCTAAATTGGTTTTATCAGTCAGAAGCTGTTTCAATTAAAGCCCCACTAAAAAAAAACTGTCCAAACACAGAAAAAAAAAGTATAACATGATTTTGAGAAAAATTATACTAGCCATACTTTGTCCTTTCTATCTAACTGAGAAGTAAAGTTACATATAAATACTCGACCCATTTTGGCAACCATAAAACAATTACTAACTAAAACAGTGCCAAATCCTGTTATAATTTTTACACTTACCAAGAATTTCCAATCTGACAGTATTAAAAACCTGCATATAGTTTCTGCTCCCCTACAGCACACAAATATCAGGGCACAGAGGCAAACCTAGAAACACACACACTTCCTTGGCTCCTTCTACAGTTAAAAATATCAACATCTATTCTTATTCTGAAAAGAAATCAAATTAATGCAACCACCTCAAAAATAACTCTTCAAATTAAAGAGAGAAAAATCAAGAAACAACAGTGCATTACATGTTAATAGCCATCTCTAACACACTGAAACCGAGTCTTCTACTGATTTCACTAAATAAAAACGAGACCTATATAGAAAAGTACAATTAAAATACTAAAGAACACAGCTTATCACAAAATTGTATTTTCTAATTACTGTATCAGTATTATATTAGAAGTAACACTTTGGTAGATCTTCACCTTACTGTCTCTAATTGGCTAAAAAGTACCATGACCCACAAAGGGAGAAAAAAAAGAAAAGAAAAGAAAAAAGAATGTGACTGGAATCTTACTATAACCATGTATCTGGCTACAACAGAATAGAAAACAGAAATAGTATTTACAATATCAAGATACAAATACATTAGAGGACAAATAATGGAAAAAAAAAAAAAAATGTATTCAAAACTGGAAAAAGCCCTGGGTGGTGTGACTCAGTTGAGAGTTGTCCCACAAAACAAGACTGGCTGTTGGATTCCTGGTTGACCCAGTCTGGCCCCTGTGAAACACAACCAACAGATGCTTCATTCTCACACAGGTGCTTCTCTCTCCCTCTTTCTTCTTCCCTTCCCCTCTAGAAAAATAAAACCTTTTAAAAAACTGGTAAATTTATCAAGAAAAATAACAGATTGTACTTTTATGGTAAAAAAGCATTCTTTAAAGTAGCTAAGTGCCAATATGCTTTATTAATACCACCTTACAATTCTTAATATAAATAAATCCTTAAAAGGGTGTTGCTTAAATTTTCTCATGGAATTAGTTTTAGCACATACAGGATTTAAAAGAAAATTTCACAATCAACACTTTAGTAAAGGAAAAATAAATACCGAAAGGAAGAAAAGTGTTCACTGACTGCAGGCAGATGTATACACTACAATAAACAAAACAATATGACAATTAAATAATTCATAGAGGGCTTTACAAGTAGTGAAAAAGGTCATTTACTCTTCAGTTACTTGTTTTGTAATGTGCCTAATCATGAAAAATATTACATGCCTAGGAAAAACGGCACACTGGTATTAAATTAACCACTGAAAGAAATCAGGGATTAGATAGGACATTCTTTGTTAAAGATTTGCAACAATATCAAAAAACCTCACATATGAACTGGGTAGCCTAGGAATTTCAAAAAAATTAAGAAAAAGGTGTATTATGAATGCATAAAATGCATATAGATACTAAAAGTTATCCAAACTTACAAACACAACACTTACAGATCCTGCATGGTACCATCCAGAAAGAGAAATGTAAACAAACATCAAGATGTAATATTAAATCATACCTGCATAAAATTAACTGCGGCACATACTCTATTACTGTATTAATTTTGCTGCTACCTCCTGTTGCTGTTGTGGTGAGCTCAAGTGTTCCAGTTTTTGCTTAAAACACCACACATGCTAATCATTTCTAAGGAAGCCATGGACCTCCCCAGTGAATTACATATCTTAGTAAAAAGTGATCTCTTGTGGCTCTTGCATATTTTTCATCAGGCTTCATGCAGTACCGTAAACCTTGAGTAACACCATGGGATCCATACAAAGTGCCACTAGTGATGTTGGAAGTGCTCCCAAGAAGCAGAGGAAAGTCACGACATTTCAAGAAAAAGGTGGACTGCTTAATATGTACTGGTAGATTGAGGTCTGCTTGCTGTAGTTGCCCACTATTTCAGGATAAATGAATCCAGCCTAAGAACTATTATTTAAAAAAAAAAAAAAAAAGAAAGAAATTTCTGAAACCATCACTGCAGCTACACAGCAGGAATAAAAATCTTACCCTTTTTGCAAACTACCTTTTTATCTCATATTGAAAATGCAGCTTTTATACAGGTGCAGGATAGCTGTAAGAAAGGCATAACTATAGACTCCAATGATTTGAGAAAAAGCAGTCATTGTATTACAAATAGAAGCAAAAGGAAGGTGAAGGATCTCAAGCTGGAGAATTTAATGCCAGCAAAGAACGGTTTGATAATTTTAGAAGGGTTTGGCTTTAAAAAAATAAATAAATCAAGGTAACAGGAGAAGCAGTTTCTGCCAACCAAGAGGCAACAGATGAGTTCCCAGATGCCATTAAGAAAATCACTGAGAAGAACGCATATCTGCCTGAACAGGTTTTTAATGCAGACAGAAGTGCCCTATTCGGGGGGGAAATGCCACAAAGGACATTTATTAGTATGGAAGAGAAATGTGCCCCAGGATTTAAGGCAGGAGGAAGTGGCTAACTCTACTGTTTTGTGCACTTATAGGCAGGTTGATGAGAACTGGCCTTATCCATAAAGCTGCTAATTCTAGAACCTTGAAGGGAAAAGAAAAACACCAGCTGCCAGTCTTTTGGTTGTATTACAACAAGAAGGCCTGGGCAGTGAGAACCTTTTTTAGGATTGGTTCCATCCTTGCTTTGTCCCTGAAGTCATAAAGTACTTTGCCAGTAAAAGACTAACTTTTGAAGTTCTTTTGATACTGAACAATGTCCCTGGCCACCCAAAGCTCCATGAATTTAACACCAAAAGTGTGGAAGTGGTCTACTTGCCCCCAAATATGATGTCTAATTCAGCCTCTACATCAGAGGGTCATTAGGCCCTATTATGTTCATTACACGTGGCACCCTAGAGGAAGGACTACACCATTGTTGTTATTTACAAAGCCATGAAAGCTAGCACGCCCAAAACAATAAATTCCTCCCGGAGAAAACTATGTCCACATGCGGTGAATGATTTCACAGGATGCATAACAGAGCCAATCTAGGAAATCATGAAATTGTGCATACTGCAAAAAAGACAGGGGGTAAAGAACTTCAAAATATGGATCTTGGAGAAATTCAAGGGCAACAGATACCATACCAGAGGAATTAAAAGAAGATGTAGATGAGTGCCTCCAAATCAGTGATAGGTGATGAGAAAGATGTGGAAGAAGCAGTGCCAGGAAACAAACTGGCAGCAGATCATCTGGAAGAAGGGAGGGTTCCAATTGTTCAAAACTGTTTCCAACTTCTTTTACAACATGGACCTTTCTATGACATAGGCACTGAAACTAAAGCTAAGCACAGTACAGAAACATTTTTAGAGAAACAAAAAACAAACAAGTCAACAAATACTATGTATTTTCATGAAGTACTACTACCAACTGTGCCTGCCTCTCCTGCCTCCTCTTCCTCCTCTTCAGACTACTCAACACGGAGATGTCAGGATGAAAACTTTTATGATGATCCATCTCCACTTAATAAATAGTGGATAATAAATAGTGGAGATAAGCATACAGTAAGCTTATCTGCTGTATATGTGTCTTTGTGTGCAAATCTAATATTATACCACAAGACATGTAGATGTTTTTGTGTCATTAGCACCACCGTCACTACCTTAGAATTCATGTGTAAGACTAGTATGAAAATGGACAGCCTATCCTTACATACGCATAAGGTGAGTGATATTTAATATAAAATTAGTAATAATGCAAGAATCACATTACAGTACTGTATGTGCCTTTTTGTCAATCCTCCATGTCCCCCATCATTTGGGGAAAATCTGTACCAGCCTATTATCACAGTTGTCCTTTTAAATATAACAGTGTTTCTAATATCATATATGAATATGACTATACTACTACATGCCATAAACATTTTATAACAACTCATTCACTAGTGTATAAGCTAGGCTATCATGAACATTCATATTACTGTTTCTTCATTATTGATGTGTGAATCATTATACTTCTAGGTAAGTATGAATTTATTTTTCATGTATTTTCATTTTTGATATCTAGTGTCAGTAATACATAGAACATTTACAGTGTTTTGTATTATACAAGACAATATTGAGGTAGATACTGACAGACTACTCATCTTGTTAAAGACAATATAAATTTATGATAGTTGAGTATACAGTACTATACATGAATGTTCTTTTCCTTACAATTTTTTAAGATATTTTATTTATTATTTTGAGAGAGAGGGGAAGGAAGAAAAGCAGAGAGGGAGAGAGACATCAACGTATGGTTGCCTTTCACCTGCCTCCAGCTAAGGACCTGGCTGGAGACCTGGCTTGCAACCTGGTTATGTGCCCTGGCTGGGAATCAAACCAGCAACCTTTGCAAACCGCAGGCCGGTACCTTAACCATTATACCACCAGCGAAGGCTGCTTTGTTTTGTTGTTTTTTTCTTTTAAAGATCTTACTCCTTATAAATTTCTTAATATTTTCTTTTCTCCAGCTTACTCTACTGTTAAGAATACAGTATATAATACATGTAACACACAAAATGTGTCAATCAATTGTTTATGCTAAGGCTCCAGATCAACAGTAAGCTCTTGGTTAAGTTTTGGGGGAGTCAAAAGCTATGAGCAAATTTTCAACTGTGTGTGTGTGTGTGTGTGTGTGTGTGTGTGTTGCAGCACCCCTAACTTCTACTTGTTTAAGATATAACATGAGGCTGAATGATTTTTCCAAAGACAAGGAGAAGCATGGTCATAATCTTTCAAAATCATTATTGTTATCTCTCAGTAACTAATGTTTGCTTGTAAGCAGCTGACTAGCCTTAAGCTTGCCAGGGTTCTTTGACCCACTTTAAATCACGCCCTTCTCCCAACCCAAAGCCATCAAGGAATTCTTCCCCCTCCTCACCCTGAACACTGTCACAGCAAGGCCCAAGCTCTTGCCCTGAGCTGTCCCCAGCACTGCCCTAAATGGTTTGAAATAGAAACCTTTCCACCAGTAGTCAGTTTGTACACATGCAAGCAAAATGTGACAGCCACCTGAACAACTTACAAGACCAGTACAATGTAGCGGTTAAGAGCATTAACTCTAGAGCCAGTCAGTCTGAGTTCAAATTTTGGTTCCACCTTTTACCAGCTGTGTGATTCTAGGCAATTACTTCTCTGTGCCTCAGTTTTCTCATCTCAAAATTAGAATAATATTTGTAAGACTGCTATGAGACTCAGAATAATGCCTGACACATAATAACTGTTCAATAAATCAGCAGAATTATATGCAAAGTGTCTAGCCAAAACTCATGCAGAAAATCTTATACAAGGCCCTGGCTGATGGCTCAGTGGATAGGTGCTGGCCAGCAAACCCAAAGGTTGCTGGTTCGATTCCCAGCCAGGGCACATAACCAGGTTGCAAGCCAGGTCTCCAGCCAAGTCTCTAGCCAGGTCTGTGATTGGAGGCAGGTGAAAGGCACCCATACATTGATGTCTCTCTCCCTCTCTGCCTCCCTCCTTTCCCCTCTCTCTGAAAATAATAATAAAATCTTATCAAAAGAAAAAAAGATCTTATGAAAAATACCTGCCTAACTTGCATAGCAATCATACTTGTCCATACTGGGGAGAACCCATAACGTAACAAGTAGTAATTTATCACCAAGACCAAAGTGTAAACTGATTAAATCTTGATATCTTTCTAGTCCTACTGTAAAAAGTCAGACTAAAGACTATTTAGAATATAAAATCCTACACTTATTTGGTTTTATTTTCTGTATATGCTTGGGAAACAAGCAAAAACTAACTTTTCCATTCTTGTAGAAGCTTAAAGGTTCAGGAATCCATTCAATATGGTAGCCACTAGCTACATGTGGTTATTAAAATATTACACAGCAAAATTATAAATTCAGTTACTCATTCGTGTTAGCCACATTTGAAGTGCTCAGCTCCCCCACACCATTGGCAGATGCTACACCTCTGTGCCAGTGTAGGAAGCCCTTCTGGACAACACTGGAGCAGACAGACAGAACCCTGCAGCAGCAGCGGGCTGGCTGGCCTCCGCTCAGGCCTGGCCTCCGCTCAGGCTTGGCCTCCTGGAGAGCAGGCGCAGAAGAGCATGCAGACCTTCTGCTCCTCCACAGCAGGTAAGGCTGGAGACCAAACAATGGAGGGGTCAACGGCCTAATGAATTTCAGATCCAATTTCCATCTCCTCATTAGAAGAGAACAACAATGTTCTAGAGCTATTTGCCCAAGTATTTCTAAGCATAAAGGAAAAAAGAAATGATTAATTTTTATTTACTTCACAGTTTTATTTATTTAATCTCTCCTTTCACCCATAAGTCTAACCCTGTTCATAAGACAAGTGCTAGTAAGGCCTGGTAGCAACGGAGAGTAACAAACTGGGAATGACTAGCTATGTGGGAAACACGTGTAGGCCATGTTTCTCCCCATGCCATAGCTCCTGCATTACAGATGAGGGACAGAATAAACAAGCAAGCTATTCCAAAGGGACTGAAGAACTCTTAAAAACGTAAGGGTCACTCTTTTTTTTCATTTTATTCAAAGAGTGGTCAGCATATAAGGTCTTATTAATCCAAATTGTAATTCCATAGTTATGATATCACCGCAAACTGCTAGATGTAGGTCAAGAGCATTGGGTCGACTTTGAAGGATGGGAGATAAAAAAAGATCCGAGACTACCTGGCTCAGAATATTACCTGCGCAGATATGCCTCAAGCTAAATCAGTTCATTGTTTCATAACATTTCCAGTGCAGCGCCTCCTTAGAAAGGAGATTAAGTTATCAGATATTCTAAATTCTGCATGGCTTTTCAAGTAATTTATTCTGAAAGTTTGAAAGTGTTGACATACTAGCAGTACCTTACCTCAAAGATTATTCTTTCAAAAATCACTCTTACCTGAAGTATTTAGAGGGCTCCCAAGGGGTTTCTAAACTAATATTTGTTGTTTGCAAAAAACAAATGTTTTGAGGTTGGGTTGGCTTATGATGAAAAGACCAAGAGAAGGTTGCCAGATGTAGCAAATAAAAATGCAAGATTATCTTTCAGAATGATGTCTTAACAACTAACTGCATGTAGATCTGTAATTATCTCAAAATAAAAAACTTAAATATAGAAAAACATAAGACACCCAGTTAAATTTGAGTTTCAGATAAACAAGGATTATTTAGTATCAATATATGCCATGTATGTTTGGGACATATAAACAAGTTCATATTGAACTGGGTACCCTGTATTTTATCTGTCCATTCTAAACCCCAATGTGAGCTTCATGGAATCTGAAAAGGCAAAAAAGCTGAAGCTGACAAACTCTGAAATCACAATCAACATGGAAAGTGTAAAAAAGACATTGGACAGAAAGGTGAGCCTTTAAAACAAGCTAAGACATATCTATAAGAGCAAACCTTAAGCCTTCGAATCCAGTGCCAGTCTTGTTGGAGCAATTTTCTGCATCAGTTGTGCTAAATCCCAGCTCCACACTTAATTTTATTCTATTGATACAAATCCCATAGAGTGCCACAAACTTGTGCCTCTCCGCCTAGGCCCATTGTGGCTTGCTCTCAGAGTAGGGGACTTTAGAAATGCCTCCTGATTCTGCTAGGGTTGGACCCTCTCCCTTCCAGTCATAGCCACCTAACAACTGATAGATCAACATCTTGGTTTAGTTATAACCATACACAGGCCAAAATCCTGGCCACAGGCTCTTCAAAAGAACTAACAGAAGCTATTCAAGACACCTAGCTGAGGTTTCAAAAAAAGTACAGATGTACCTTGGAGATATTGTGGGTTCTATTCCAGACCAGTACAAATAGAGCAAATACCCCAATAAAGTGAGTCACACAATTTTTTTTTTGGTTTTCCAATGCATATAAAAGTTAATCTTATACTATATTATAGTATATTAAGTTGTGCTATCATAACACATGTCTAAAAAATGTACAACTTTAATTTTAAAATACTTTATTTCCAAAAATTGCTATCACCTAAGCCTCAGTGAATTGCAATCTTTTTGCTGATTGAGGGTCTTGCCTCAATGGTGACAAACACACATGGGTGAAGTGCAACAAATCTGCCTGCACACCTCTTCTGGTCCAGACTTGCAAAAACACCTAATTAATCCGACCCTTGTAAACATCTTTGCCATTCCACAACTCCAACAAATGTAATTTCATATTCATAACATTCCCAAGACACAGATATCCAAAAGATTAAAGCTATGAAAATAGATCTGTTAAAAACAGAGTAAAGAACATACATGTATATAACCACAACCAATTCTTCAACAGTTTTGTAACAGAGAGCTATAAACCAGGGGACTCAAACCCTGTTCAGGTGCTAAGCAGGTAATGTAAATTCGTTAGCAAGCTAGCATCCTGGGAACACTGAGGACTATGGAGAATGCCTGTCACCCAAGAGGTGCATATCCACTTTGTTACAGAGTTCCTTGACTTGCAGTAGCCCATTTCACGTTTGCAGTCTTCTCTCACAGCCCACCCGCCAGTGAGTTACTGCTCCCCAAGTCTGAGGAGCAGAGCCATCGCCTAGGCATGAACCATACACGGACACCATTTCACTCCACTCTCCGCTGTGCTGTGAGGGAACCAAGGATGAACTCAGCACTGTGAACTGGAATACCATCAGAATTCAGGTGAAAGTACCAGGGCCAGAGCCCTCACACTAATTTACTCCGGACTTGAACCTAAATGATGTAGCTAGGAAGATACTAGCAATTGTCTTATGACAACGAGAATGCCTGTCTAATAATGGAGTCGACTAATAGGAAGCAGGGTTAGCAGGAGGAAAAGTCAGTCAAATGTAGATGACAACTCCACTTTGAATTCTTCGGTTATGTGAAACAACTCATTCAGTTGTACCATTATTTAGCTATGTCACTGAATTCATGTTTTTCTTAAACCAATCTGGTTTAAGTTTTCCACTACAGCATCAAAGGCAATTTTTTAAAATAAATCACAAACACATAGTCAGGACCTGTCAGTATGCAAGTCCTGGGCTTTATTTAAAATTCTTTCAAAACATTTCCCTAAGATAGTCTACCCTAAGATTAAAAAAAAAAAAAATACACTAGATTTCAGAACTACATTTAGCCAAAGGCCAAGAAGCAACAACAGCCTTGACTGTCACTTACACATTACTATTTTACACAGTGTAGCAGACTATAATGCCTTGGTCTCTGTAAAAAGAAATAGGCCCTAAGCATATACTAATTAAAATATATTCCTAGTCACAGATCACGCTTACCTCTTCACCCACTCTGCAGCACATGCACATTCGCACACACGCCTTCACACCTCCTGCCATCAGAACATCTCTAAGACAGTAATGATGAACAGTACAATCTCTGGGATCAGTATGACCTGAGTTTGAACCTTCTTTACATTATCAATTAGTATGCTTTTAGATTAGTTACACAACGTCTCAAAGATGTATTCTTTTTCCTAGAAAGGTAACAATTATCTGCCTGAGAAAACTGGGAAATAAGTAATATATGTAAACTGCCTAGTAAAGTACCTAAGGTAATTAATTATAAATAACTGTTGTTTCAATTTGGCATACATAACTGAAATTATGTGACAAAATTCAACACACAAAAACGGTAAATGGCAATCAAGATGTACAAGACTAGAAGTCTTACAAGAAGATAGTCTGGTTCTACTGTGTACCATGTGCAAACAAACTGTTGCATATGCATTTCAATAATCAGATTTAGTGTCCAAAAAACAGAAAAACAATATATGAAATCACAGTAGTGAATAAAAACAATAAAAAACCAGAACTAATCATATCTTATTGAATGTTTACATCAAACAAAAAGTCTAACTACAATTAGATTAAATTAATTTCACATCTTGAGGCATTATTATCCCTCCTGGAAGTAAGTTCTTAAAAAGGTGTAACTAATTTGAATTAAAATTATTTACTAAGTACTTCTATAAAAGCTCCAGAGAGAACACCATGTTAGCTCACTACAGGTTGTCTGAAACATAACTATTGTTAACGGCAAGGTATCTGTAATACGATAAAAGTTACAAGTACATTAGCTCTCATTTGCTTAAAAGTGTTAATATAAAAAATTAAACTTAAATGACACTTCATCTTAGAAAACCAATGAAAATATATTTAAGGCCAATATAAGTTCTTTACTAAATAAACTCCTCCATCTAGGAATCCCACTGAAGCTGAATATACTTCCTGTCAGAAAAGTGATTTTCAAGATACACTGTCCACTCTCCCACCCCCCAAATATTTGACAAATATTTCTGTCAAACAAAAAGTATGCATGTCCTACCATAAAATACCAATAATGAAGACTCATGGGCAAAGAGAGATGTGTTTCAAAACAAAATCCTTTGGAAAACAGCCTGCATTTTCTGTACTGGGTACTGATGCTCTTTCAGACCTTTTACATCTAATCACCACTAGCCAAGAAGAGTTATTCATATTCCTTTTACAAATTGGATATGCCCCAGTTCTTGAAATCTATGCACAGTAAAAAGAGGTAGGAGAGACTTAGAGACAATTTAATAAACATGATAGATAAAAGGACACAGGGCAAATACTCATAATCCATATTTGTCCAATGCAGTATCTGATAGCTACCTGTGGCTATTAATAACTTACAAAGTGGCTAGAGTTTAATATGTTGAAATATGTTAAGTGTAAATATACATTAACTTTCAAAGATATTTACCAAAAAACAAAAAGGTAAAATAGTTCATTATAATTTTATATTGCTGTTAAAATAATAAATTTAGATAATTGAGTTGATAAAATATATTAAAATTCATTTCATATTTATTTTTCATTCAATGTGGCTACTAAACATCAATAAAAAAAACATACAATATAATTAAAAATAGAAGACATTATGTTGTTTCTAATATACTAGTGCCATTATCATGCACCAGCGCCTGATAGACATTTTTATTAAAACCACCATTAAAGCAAATCCACTCCAAGAGGTGGGTACAGGACAACCCATAAAGTCACCCTAATTCCCTGGCCAGCTTGGTGTCAAGGGCCCCATGCACTCCGGGCTCGCGCCAACTTGGCTTCTAGGACCCTATGCTGCGACCCTGTGCTGCCTGTGGCCTGGGACAATCAAGCTCTCAACTGTCCGTGTGCAATCACTAGACAAGTGCAGCTTCTGTGCAATCGTCCATTATTAAAACACAAAGACATGGACAAACATCACATTTATTACCAAATATTTAACAGTGAAGATAGTATTATTTCAGTAAAGGATTAAAAAAATGAAACTGTAAACTCTCCTCATCGGTATTTGAAAATATTGTATTATCTGATTTGAAAGGTGAATTGCACATTTTCCTGGAACCATCCGTCATTACTTCTTCCAAGTCTCAAACCACCACAACTCACGTAGGCTAATCTGTTACTTCTAAATCCCAATGCCTCCTTTCACTACCTTGCAGATCTCCTATTTGCCCCCCACATGTACTCGACAGGGTCCTGACCTTAAGTTTTGAGAAATCTGATGGCACTTCAAGCCTAATCTAGTTTTTTCTTTTCCCCTACCCATTCCTTCCATGGTGCTTGAGCAAACCTACTTATCTGGTGCTCCATTAACCCACCCTTCTCCATGTCATCTCTTATTATATTCCCACTTGTCCCCATACACAGTCACAGTGGGGAGGAGGACTTAATAGGACTCAAAGCAAACCAATCCTATTTTCCCCAGCTATTTAAGAAGCTCTTTAAATTCTGCTTTCAACAGACAAGCTTTCAACTTCCTAGATGAAGACTCTAATTACTCTACTCCCATCTATCCTTCCTGAGTAAGTGATATTACCTTGTTTGTTCACACTAATTTATATCAAACATAAAATAATTCATTTATAAAGCTATAAGTTGGAAGGAACTTTTCTGTCCCCTACCTCCTGAAATGTTATGCTGAATTATTTTTCTGAAGAGTTGGTTCAAGCTTTCAATGTTTCTACAACAGTCCAAGTAGCATAACCTCTCTAATGTTGTTTCTAATCTCTACCTCTAAAAGCTTGCATGAATTCAAATCCTTCATCCAGTCATTCTCAATCTTGACAGATCACTGATATAAGTTATCTCTTTATGAATAACACATACCCTTTGTAATGTTGATGCTAACATTTTTTCTGTTAAAGTTTTGTTACTTTCCATAGCACTTAACTTTACTAACAGGAATTTCAATCATCTCTTTTACGATTTTGCCTATGGATTTAAAAATAATCTTCAGGGTATAACCAGGGCCACCACAACACACAACTCCAGGGGCACCATCACAGCCGCACGTGCAGCACAGCAGCCCCTGGAGTTGCACAATGTGGAAGTTCTGGGCCTACCAACGATACACGTGCTCACTTTTCAAAGTTTCCCACAGTATGACTTTTTACAATATAGTTAAGATTTTCATTTATCTGGAGTATAAAAATTGTGATCAATAACTTTTTAAATCATTATTCATTTATCCCAATGTTACTTGATAAATATTCCTAATCCAGTTTTAGAAAGCTACTTTAACAGATTACTTTTTAAAGGTGTTTAATATATCAAGTCTCAAGCTGAGCTTCCATTTAATAAAATGTTTTGAAAACAACAGGGCTAAATTACTGATAATGAACAAGGCAAAAGATGGTTGCTCAATACAAGTCTTAGTGTTTACCACAGAAAGAATCAATTACCATATTGTATAATTAAAAAAATTTCTGTCCCATTCATCATTACTATTGGATTGGCCAAAAAGTCCGTTACATATTTTTTCATAAAATAAGACAACTTTTTCATTTTCACCAATAACTTTATTGATCTGGGTAATCCGAGTATGTTGGCTATCTCCCGCCATTGACTTCTAGTGAGTGGGCAGAGGCCAGGGTGCTGCTAAACATCCTCCAACGCATAAAAGACAGCCCCACAGCAAAGAATGACTTGTGCAAAATGTCAACAGCACCAAGAAACTTCACAAGCCACTTGACATGTTTAATCAGTCACAGGACCTTCTCCATACATTGCACAAATCTTTTAATGCACTTCAGTTGCATTTTTACCTTTCTTGAAATAATAAAGCATAATACACCACAAACGTTGCATATTTTCTTCCATCTTCAATATTAAAATGGCTGCACAAAAATTCACTAATTTTGGTAGGTTTTTTTAAATTCATGCTGATCTGACAGCTGTCAAAATACAATCTAAGAAAATTATTTCAAATGATGTTAAAAGATAATTAAGCACTATGAGAAGCTATCATACAGGAAAAAAAAATGTTAATGGACTTTCTGGCCAACCCAGTATTTGCAAACTAGGAACTATTTTTTTAAGTCTTGGTATTAGAATTGGTTCCTAATGCCTTGTTTTTCAAAATGTGCTTTCATAAACCTGCCTATTTATTTTTCCAAATAACAACTTCCATTATGTGCAACAGTACACCATGTTTGTAATATCTAATCCAGTAAAAATAGATGAAACAGGACTACCATCTGCATTTCTGAGAGAGCAGAGTTAAATAACTTGCTCAACATCTCAGTCACTCTGTGAAGCTAGGACTGGAATTTGTATTTATCTAACTCCAAAGCCCTTTATCTGGGCCACCCGACCTTCTTTGATGTACAGAAAAAACAAACTTTTTTTTGGTGAGGGAAAGAATTGCTCTGTGTCTGCCTTCACAGTATTTATACCTTTTCTTCTTCAAAGTGTGTATGTTACAGTCACAGTTATTACATAACTACAATGGGGGCATCCCTGACTTTTCTTTCTCCCCTCTGTTCACAAGTACTTTCAATAAACACAATATTGGCTTTTTGTTAAAGGTAAGCCTATTTGATCATTTTAAGAAAGAAATCTCTTAACACTTCAATGTTTAAAATGGGAGCCAGTTTAAACATGTCAAATGATGCTCAACATTAGGAGTGATTAGGGAAATGCAAATCTAAACCACAATGAGATTCCACTTTCACACCCACCAGGATGGCTCTCATAATTATTTTTAAAGAAGAGGTGACAAGCACGCAGAAAAACTGGAACCCTCATACACTGTCGGTGGCAAAGTAAAATAGGCAGTTTGACCAGTCCTAGGGATATTCATAGCGCTCGAAAGTCTAAAAACAGTACGCAAACAAATGCTTGTACCTGGTAGCCAAAAGGTAAAACTCAGCCAACAGTTGGTAACTAATGAATACATAAAACATACCAAGCACTTTTATTTCACACTGTATTTCTTAAAAGGCTCAACACTTTTTCTTCTTTAGCTTATTGTTGTAGTGGGAGGACTGGGACTGCCATTCTTCACAGTCCTGTGTCAAACTTCTTTTGTTGAGGCGTATTACTCTCTTTTACTGAATTAATTCTACTTGTTCATACAATTTTAATATTCCAGTTCACCGATGACATTAGACAATTGTCATTTTGGTAGTAATGGATATTATGCTTGGGGATTTAGGTGGTATTTGCCTCAAAACATGTTTAATGTAGAATACAAAATAACAGGAAATATCTGCCACTTAACATCTTATCAATAAATCTATAAAGAAATGTAACAAAAGTATAAAATTTAAAAATTACTGTATAAATCTAATTTATATATTTAAATAAATCATCTTCTGTTGATCATCTGGAGAGCTGTTAGGGTTTTTTCTTTTAATTCCCTTGTAATAAACAGTGAGATTTACTTTAGAACACTGTCCTTTTAGCTTATGCCATCATCCTCCAAATCTGTAACTTAAGTTATGATTTACTTCTATTTTCAGCTGTTTGCCCTAAAACTTTATGCTTTTATTAACTCATTAGCTACGCACATACATGTGCGCATGGCTTTAATTTTTAATAGGCTTCTCCCATTCACTTCTACCAATACTTTTCTATTATGACAGGTAATAAATTAAAGAGAATGCTTAAATTAAGAAATAGTGAACCATTACATGATCTTGACTGTTCTTCTCTAACTTCACAGAGAATTAATGGTATTTTATCATCTTTCCTGACCCTTCCCCACTCCACATCCCAAGTAAGACCTCAAATCTCAGAGTACTAGTTCTCAAAAAATGATTGGAAGGTTGCTGGAACCTGAATCCTAGGAGACATACACACTCTCAGGCCACCAATGGACCAACTAAATCAGATTCTCTGCTTTGGTAATTGTTGATTACAAGAATTTCTTGATTCACCAAGCTCAATCATTCTGCTCACATCATGATAAGGTGACCCTCTAATTTATCACAGAAACCAGGGCATTTCTCAAAGTGAAAGGAAATGCTACTAATAATTAGACCAAGACAATAGCTATAAACCAGGATATATGGTCAAAGCGCTGGGTTCCGGTGGCATTTGACATTTTTGAGAATTTGGCTAGTTTCAGAATTACTCTCAACTACTAAGTTCATTAAAATTATCCTAAAACATAGTGCAAGAGCATTATACTAAGAGCTGAAAATATAAAGAATGTAAGATTTATATCTAGTCCTGGTGTCTAGTCCAATTGGAAAGAGTGCATGACAAGAGGTGCAAGTAGCAGAAATAAGTAGTCAGTCAGTCTCTCGAAAGAGATGAAAGTTTTGCAATGGGCCTTAAAGGAGCATTTATATTTGGAGGTGACAGCCATTCCTAAGCAATAAGAGAAAGTAAACACAGAGCCCAGAAAACCCATGTTATGCCCAGAGGGTGGGAAACAAATCACTTTTGCTAAAGCACAGGACTTTAATACATAATGGAAGATAAAAATAAAGCTAAGTTAAAAGCCAGATGCAGAAAATTTTGATGAACAACCACTGAGATTTCCAAGTGAATGCCATAATCAAAAGCCAGAGTTCACAAATACTGCATGAGTGCCCATGGGAGATAAAAAGGGATAAAAGATACAAGGGTGAAAAAGGATAGATAACACACAGAGTAGGAAGCAATAAATACTAAAGAACAGTACATAGGAGACAGAAGAGATTTCAAAAACAGCAAAAAAGAAGTTGAAAGTATAGGAACATAAGAAGGTGGGTACCTAAAACAAAAAAATTGAAATAAATCATAGTGAAAATATTGACATCTAGATTACCAAATGCCATTATTGAAATAAAATAAAAGAGAAAAAACCAAGGTAAAAAAAGGAGGAAAAATATACAAGAAGAAAAGTAGAGCCCTGGCTGGTGGCTCAGTGGATAAGATGCTGGCCTGTGAACCCAAAGGTCGCTGGTTCGATTCCCAGCCAGAGCACATAACCAGGTTGCAAACCAGGTCTCCAGTCAGGTCTGTACCTGGAGGCAGGTGAAAGGCAACCATACATAGATGTGTCTCTCCCTCTCCGCCTCCCTCCCTTCCCCTTTCTCTGGAAATAATAAATACAATCTTTAAAAAAAAAGAAAGAATGAAAGAAAGAAAAAGAAAAATAGAGAAGTGGCTACATATTGGGTTGGCCAAAAAGTTTTTGTTTTTTCCCCTCTAAGATGGTTCTAACAGGGCTTAGTTGTCTTTAACTTCATTAGAAGCGATTTTGTTCAATTGTATTGTGACAGCTATCATAGCAATATGAATTCTTTAAAACACTAGTGAATTTTTGTGCGGCCATTTTAATACTGAAGATGGAAGAAAATAAGCAACATTTTTGGCATATTATGCTTTGTTATTTCAAGAAAGGTAAAAATACAACTGAAATACAAAAAAACATTTATGCAGTGTATAAGGTTCTATAACTGATTGAAGTTTCGTGCTAGAGATTTCTCACTCGCTGGACAGAGCTCCAAAGTCAGTTAGACCAGGTGAAGTTGACAGCAATCAAATCAAGATATTATTTAAAAACAATCCATGTTATACCACATGGGAGATAACATAATCAAAATATCCACATCAATAAGTTTCTGGTGAAAATGAAAAAAGTGTCTTTTATTTTACAGAAAAAACTAAATATACTTCTCAGCCAACCCAATACATGCTGCAATAAAATAAAAATAAATGGGAAGCCAAACAGGGGATAAAGAGAGAGAAAGAGGACAGAATTAAATGGGCTTAAAAAAAATCTCTCAGAAACAGGAGAGGTTAACAATTAAAGACTAAAGGCAAAAGAAAAGAAAAAGTTTAGTTTGAGGCAATGGCTAGCAGAAAAATCCTGTTAGGAACATAGGATTTTGCTGTAAATAAAATTAAATTCACTAATAATAAAATGATCAAAGGACTATACAAAGATGAAGTTCATATTTGGAGGAAGTGTAGAAGTAAATTGGTTAGAAAAAGAAAATACTGCTGTTTGCATACAAAACAATTGCATGTGCAGGAAAACCACACATATTTGGTCATGACAGGCTTTATAATAAGAAATCTATGACAAATTATTATACATCACTTGAAACAATAAAACACAAAATCATTTTTATTACAGCACTATGATTTGCTCTCAAAACAAATGGAATCAAGACCAGTAATTTGCAAGTGAAGTAATAACCCTTCCTCCCCCAAGACAGTTGGAAATGGGAGGAGAGGCTGATTCCGTGAGCCACACACTGGGAGGGGCCCTACCAGCATTTAGTTTTCCAAGGCAAAGCACAACTCAACCCAAAATGCCAAGAAAAGCCCTGATGAGGAACAGTGTCAACAAAGAAGGTTATGGGGGGGTCGGGGGGGGCGGGGCGGGGGAGTAGCTATTTTGCCTTGTGTATTTAGATAACAATAACGTTAATCTTTAAATTAAATTCTTGTGATAAATTCATTTGCCTCTGATTCAGGTTTTTACATTCAACCTTGATCTATTTTAATTCAGAACTTAAAAACAGAACTGTAGTTCTAACAAAGATAGTTCAGTCATTTTAAAGCTAAGACATTAACTAGCCCTTGATAAATGTTGAAGAGATAGCTAGGAGAATGTCATTTTTTAAAAACAGTAGCTTCAATAAAACAGTCATTTTTCAAAATAATACCTAGGGCAAATGTTAAAAGTGGAATGCATGGGCTTGCATTATTTTACCACCACCAAATATGTCCATGCAATTTTTATATATCCAAACTTTCCTAAGGCAAAAGAAATTTCAGTTGAAGTTTACTTAAAGTTAAGATGGTCTATAAGGATTATAATGGCAATTATACTGAAGTACTGCAATGGATTGAAACATGGCAAATATGAGTTCACAATGATTCTGGAAAGAATACTAGGAAACCAACTTCTAATTGTGAAAAAGAATTATAAATGAAATTGGTAAACAAGGGAAAATATTAAGTACTTATTTTATTGTCCCTTTACAATGTAACTTACCCAACCGTGTAACCAAATAAAAGATGTGGATAAGTTTCTCTTTAGAGCTACATTCCAATGGTTGCCAACACCACTAACACAACCAGGTCTTACATGTCTCCTGACAGAAAAACACACTACTACCTTTGAAACAGTCTTGCCAAAAAAATAGCACTGATTGGTGTGGCCCAGTTGGTTGGGTGTTCTCCCACAAAGTCACAAGTGATGGGTTGTGGGTTTGATATCCAGTTAGGGCACATGCCTAGGTTGGGGGTTCATTCCAGCTAGGGTGTGTACAAAAGGAAACAAGAGTTTCTCTCTCACACTGATGTTGCTTCCCCTCCCTCTTCCCCTCTCTCTAAAATTCAAGTAAAATCTTTTAAAATAATAATAATGATAATAATAATAATAATACCACAACTAAATCTGACCAAGGTTCTTGATTTAACCCCAAAATTTGCAGGAAACACTGAACACAAAGAAAAATATTAAACTATATGCCACAGGAATGCAATAAGCAAAATCCAGACTGAGAAACTCAGCCCTCAGGACTGTTTCTTCATTAAGTAAATTGCAAATTTGGGGGGGGGGGGGGCGGGGGGAGCAACTCACAGATTAGAAAAGACATAAAAGAAATTATCAACCAAGCACAATGTATCACTTTATTTTGGAAAATGATTTAAGCAAAATGAGCAGGGAAGAAACCATTTAGGACATTCATGAAACACTTGTAAATTTGAATGACTGACCAAGGAACTGGGATAAAGATTTTAGCTATGTTAATGACCTTGTGGTTAAGTTAAAACAAGTCCTTATCTTTGAAATGCACACTGAAATAAATGTTTTTAAAATGAAGATGATATGGTATCTGAGATTTGCTTCCTTATAATACAGAGGGTGAAATGGAGGGGGTTATAGGCCAAACAAGATTCATCAAGGGTTGGTAACTATTCAAATTGGGTGAAAACTACGTGAGGATTCATCATCTGCATCTATTTACTTTCATATATGTTTCAAGTTGTCCATAATAAAAAGTTAAATTGTCAAAAATTAAGAAACCTCGGCAGGAGGGAAAAAGACATCATTTGCAACATATTTATTTTAGGGTTTAGAAAAGAACAAAATGAATACTTGGCACAGTCCTCTAATGAATATGGGGATGTTAAGCATCTGAGAAGCTGTAACAGAAATGTCTTCTAAATTTTTAAACAGATCGTAGTATAAATAAAATTTTTAAAAATCCGGAAGTACTCTAGTTAAAACTGCCACTGAATTCCACATAGAGCACATGCATCTAAGTTTGTGTTTGAACCCTTCAAAATGCCCAATTTTGCGTCATTAGTATAGCAGGTATATTTACTACAGGCATGTATATCACAAACCCAACAAATACTCTTAGAAACAAGTGTGAAACAAAAATAAAACCATAAAGCCAAGGCCTTATGGCGCCCTTTCTATTTTGTTGTTGCTTCTGTTTAAATTGAGAAGACTACAGAAAGCAATAGGAAGCTATAAAAAACATGTAGTCACACTCTTCTATGATCGATTCTCTTAAGGGGACTCAGAATAAATGGATTCTTGACCTACTAAAATTTAATGTGAAAAAATGATCCATTTGTAAAGGACCTATAAGACTGTAAATGGCAAAACGAACTACAAATAACCACCCTCAGAAAGGGAATGAATGGTGTTTATAAAAAGTGAGACTCATGGATGTAATGGGAGGATCATCAGGATGATTTATAAGTAAAAGAAAATAAAAAGGTAACAAAATTCATGCTTCCCTAGGCCTTTCATTCAGACCAAAACATGTGGAGCTATACTCCCAGAAGTAATTTCCGACTAGAGATGTCTTTATTTTTCCCCAGACAAGCAAGAAGTTAAACAGAATGACAAAGTACATTTGCTCTGGGACAGTGAAGCAGCAAAGAAACTTTGGAAAGGCATAAATGATTCAGATCCCTTCAAAACAGGCAAACTAAACCTCAGACAGAAAATAAATGAACACAGCACTATCACATCTCCTTTTCAAGTTTTGCTTGGTGAAAATAACAAAAAAAATATTAAAGCAATTACTATATACACCAAGGACCAAACAGAGAAGACTGGGATTTTTCTTTTTAATCCTTACCAGAGGATATGTTTACTGATTTTAAGGAGCGAGGAGGAGAGAGAGGGGGAGGGAGTGAAAGAGGAAGAAATAGAGGGAGAGGTAGAGAAAGAAACACTGATAAGTTGCCTCCATATGCACCCCACCAGGGATCAAACCCACAACCTTTTGGTGTATGGATGGGATGCCAAGCCAACCAACCGAGCGAGCCATCCAGACAGGGCAGGACTAGGGTTTTACATTTTATTTATTTATTTTTTAGAGAGAAGGGTAGGAAAGGAGAAAGAGAGGAAAAGGCCCAAGGATGGGTTGCCTCTTGCATGCTCCCAGCCTGGCCCAAAACCCAAGCACGTGCTCTGACCAGGAATTGAACCTGTGACCTTCTAGTTCCAGAACCATGCTCATCCCACTGAAGCACACCAGTCAGGGAAAGAGTGGGATTTTTTTTTTTAAGATTTTATTTCATTATTTTTTAGAAAGAGGGGAAGGGAGAGAGGCAGAGAGGGAGAGAGATATCAATGTATGGTTGCATTTCACCTGCCTCCAGCCACAGACCTGACTGGAGACCTGGTTTGCAACCTGGTTATGTGCCCTGGCTGGGGAATCAAACCTGGGACCTTTGGGTTTGCAGGCAGGTGCCCTATCCACTGTGCTACCAGCCAGGGCAAGAGTGGGATTTTTAACACCTTAAATGATCCTAGAATTTGACCCTATGAATTTCATTCTTAAGGTTAATCACTTTCTACTGGCCATCCAAAGCTGGTCTCTAAAACAGCTTATGCTGTTTACCTATGCATCCTTATAAAACCAATGAAATGTTACCAGGGAGAAAAATCTCAAAGATTTTAATTTAACTTTATATTGCATTTAGACAGGGTACAAGGCACAGAGTAATTTGTAAAAGTTACTTCATAAATCTAAAATAAACCACATAAACCTAGTGTCACCCAGAAAAACATTTTGCTAAGTGAACCAGCTCCTCTTCCAAAGAACTCAAGAAAAAAAAGCAAATCCCTATATTAATATTTATGAATAATTTTTGTACAAATTCACAAGTTTAGGAAAAACAGTGCTATAACAAACTATGAACCTACATAATAAAATAAGACAAAATTAGGAGAAATCTAACATAAAGCCACATTTCTTTAAAAAATCAGGTCTGTTACTAGTATTTAAAAAAATAGTAAGTGTACATGTTGCTAAGAAATCTCATTAAAATTTTTACAGAATCCTCTGTGAGCTGGGGTGGGGTAGGGAGCTTTTCTCCATAAGCTAAAAATTCTCATCTGCAGAGTGATTTTTTACAACTTCAAAGCAATTCATAAACATGGACTGCTTCCCAATACCCCACAGAAAAAGTATCAGTAGATTTAACGTTACTCCTTGGCCTACAGAAAACTCATATCGCAAAGAACTATGGACAGAGAACAAAGATTTGTCTTTTCCATTATGATCATATTCAACCCCTTATCCTCTTCCTAAAGAGGGAATATGGCAAGAAAGCTGGCAAACTGGGGAATGCACCCTGAAAGGCAAATGCTTTTAAAGAGTCTAGCACCCTAAAGCCAAAGGAAATTCACTTTTCTCCAAGTTATCATACTATGTTCTAAAAACCCTACAGCAACAGTATTCTGAATCCTTCAGGAGACTATAAGCAAACAAATGGGATACTTATTTACATTAAGCATGTACCGCGAGACTCATACATAATCAACTCTGAATCCTTTCCCCAAATTTCTCAAGCAGCACTGAACACAAGCAAAAGTGCTTCCTGTCATGTCAAAGACAAGCCTAGATTTCCACCTGGGTCTGCTGTGAATATGAACTACATATGTGGTATTTGGCAATTTTCTCAATGACTTTCAATTTTGAAATCCTAACAAGAATAATACTCATTTCATAGGGCTGTTCTGGAAATTAAACAAGGTAGCTTATTAACAGGTACTGTATTATGGAATTCAGTACAGTGTCAAGCTTGGTGATCAATTATTTCCTCCTTACACCTCTGCAGTGAAAGTCATCTATTCATGGAAGTATATATTCTGAGTGGCTGAGAAATTGATTTCTCACTGAATCCCCACATGTTCCCTCCACTTTCCAGCCACCTTACAGTTAAGTCAAGGCCATGTGATTAATCTTTGTCTTACTTCCCAACCAAGCACTTAAAAGCTGGCAAGCGACCCTCCAGCTCTCTTGCCTGGGCACATGTTCTAAATGACAAAGCTATAAGACACAAGCAGTATAGATCTGACTCAACACAGGCAAGAGCTACCCACAGGAGTTCCTGGACCTGCAGTGGAATTCCTATCAGCAAGAAAAATAAAGCTTTATGTTTACATGTTGTAAGTTTGTTAATGCAACACAACTAGAGAAACTTAGTGTCCCCTTTACAGCCAAACTGTATCAGATGCTGCAAGAAAAAATGCACACATAAAAATGGGAAGTCCTGTGTTTAACCATTAAAGGATATCTTTTCTGTATGTCTAAAATATATGGTATATGATTAAAAGGATATTTGATAGCAAAGTGGAAAAGCAATTCAATACACACAGATAACAAAAAGAATGCTATTTTTAGTTTTACCTTACAGGGAAAAAAATCTAAAATCAAAGAGTCTCAATTCTTTTCTAGTTAAGCACAGAAATTATACAACAACAAAAAGCAATGATCCAAAAATAACAACTGAGAAATTGGAAAAGTTATTAGGAAATAGGGGAAAAAAGAAAAGAAGAAAAGCAGAGTAAGACTTTTAAAGTACCGTGTAGTCATTTATCATTGTAATAGTATAGGGCCACAACTGCTGATGCATAATTCTGGAATCCCAAAATTTCTGGGGGG
>PVIW01002203.1:0-40149 GCA_004026585.1 Noctilio leporinus
ACAATGGAATTCTATATAGCAGAAAGAAAGAAGGAACTTGTACCCTTTGCAACAACATGGATGGAACTGGAGAGTATTATGCTTAGTGAAATAAGCCAGTTAGTGAAGGACAAATATCATATGATCTCACCCATTACGGGACAATAATGAGCAAAACTAACAACAAGCAAAACAGAACCAAGTATATGAATACAAGGAACAGGCCTTCAGTGGTCAGGGGGAACGGGGTTGGGGGGAGGGGGGGAGGCAGAGGCAAAGAAGGGGAGCAGCTTAGACAAAAACTTAGTATAAAGGAACCATGGACATGGACAACAGGTGGGATTGACTTTGGGGGGAATGGGTGGGTGGGGAGGGGGACAGAGGGGAGCAAAAAGGGGATGGATGTAATACAACAAAAATAAAATTAAAAAAAAAAAAAAGAGAAAGGTACATAAACTATTAAAATTAACCTGAGGTAAATGTATGACTACCCTTTTTTGTTATGAGACCTCTAAACATTTTTTTAAATTTAATTTTATTGTTGTCGTATTACATTAACCTCTAAACATTTTTAAATCTGTTTTTTTAACCCATCATTGATAGTAGGTGCCTGATTGTCTGGTTTCAAAACTGTGTATCTAAGTTATACTAAATTTCTAGTTCACATATTAAAATTCTCTTTTTCCCCCAATAGGGCACCTATGGGCCATCCTTACTTTAGCTTTAGGGCTTTTATAAGGCAGGTTCTAAAACTCTAGTTATTAGTGTTATATATAAGATTTATGAAGCTTGAAAAAAAAAAGTCTGTCCTATGAAATGTAGCATAGTTTTGGATTAAAAAAATATTCTTTTTTCTTTTCTTTTCTCTTTTTTTTTTTTAAATTTTATTGTTGTTGTATTACATCCGTCCCCTTTTTGCTCCCCTCTGTCTTTTTTTTAAAGATTATTTTATTCCTTATTTTCAAAGAGAAGGGTAGGGAGGGAAGAAGAAAGGGAGAGAAGCATCAATGTATGATTGCCTTTCACCTGCCTCTAGCTACGGACCTGGCTGGAGACCTGGCTTGCAACCTGGTTATGTGCCCTGACTGGGAATTGAATCAGCAACTTTTGGGTTCACAGGCCGGTGCCAGTCCACTGAGTCACATCAGCCAGGGCCAAAAATATTCTTTGTAAAGCTGTAAAAAATATCTAAGTTCACTTGCATGCTGTTAAACATTAGGTGGTTATGTTTTTGTGACTGGATGTATCATATATATTCCTGTTCATGTTGAGTTGGTAATGTACCTTGCCCTTTTGTTCCTTTGACTTGTCTGTATTGCTAAAGGTATGTGTGGGTGCTTCTCTGATAAGGGAATTGCAGGGTAGTAATTTTTGTCTACACTTTTGTCAGCAGGGCACTGATTAGTCTTGTTAGGAGCTATAAGGTTTAATAATGTGATAAATTTTCAATTCAACCCTGTGGAATTGAACACTTCTGAAGAAGCATCTTGAAAATTTCCCTATTTCCCTATCTTTAGTCTTTTAGTTTGGCAAAATGACAGGATTAACTGTAGAGTATATTACAAGTAAAATTTATTACCTATTCACTTACAAATTCAGGGGATAAAAAATGAAGCCTGGAATGTAAATTAACACATCCTTATCAGTAGTATTTAATCTACTTTGTAGACTTTGTTCTTCCTCTTTAGCAAATGAGAAGGTGGAAGCAATATATATTATTATTATTATTATTATTATTATTAAACAAGCACAATAAAATATATATTTTTTAAATGCTTCTCTTAAGTTTTTCTATTTCTTTAAAGATTTTATTTATATTTTTAGAGAGAAGGGAATGGAGAGAAAAAGAGGGAGAGAATCATCAATGTAAGAGAAAAACATTGATTAATTGCCTCACATACATGCCCTGACTAAGGACAAAACTCACAGTCCAGTCGTTAACCCTGACTGGGAGTCAATCCAGAGATCTTTTGCTTTGCAGGACAGTGCCCAATCAACTGAGCCACACTGGTCAGGGCTGGAAGCTATATTGTTGACTTGAATGAACAGAGATGGTTGTGCATTTTGGAACCTTTGATCATGTAGAATAATTTCCCCAAGAGTAATTAAATTGATAATAGCTCTAGCTGGTATGGCTAAGTGGACTGCCAGCCTGTGAACCAAAGGGTTGCAGGTTAGATTCCTGGTCAGGGCACATGCCTGGGTTGCGGGACAAGTGCATTGATGTTTCTCTCCCTCTCTTTTTCCCTTCCCTTCCCCTCTCTTTCTAAAAATAGATAAAACTTTTAAAAAGTCAATTTTTTTTTATACTAGCCAATTGTCCTAATAGAAAAATCAGTGAAATTGAAGCAGTGTGAATACTGGTAGATACAAGGAAAAATACCATGTCATTCTTAAGTTTGTTTTATGGCTATTTTTATACCTTTTGGATAGCAGTGTTTTATAAGGCATATATGTAATAAACTTTGGGTTATTTCCTATTTTTTAAGTGTTTTAAGTGTTCTTTATATAGTATTTAAATTGTTATTCAAAATAAACTACTTTTCCCCTTTTTATTGTGGTGACATTGGTTAACAAAATTATACAGGTTTTGGGTGTACAAATCTAAAACACATCATCTATATCCTGTATTGCCTGTATGTCGCCCCAGGTCAAGTCCCCATTCATTGTCATTCAACCCCGCCGTGCCCAGCAATCACCATGCTGTTGTTCCAGTTCATGAGTCATTTTTTTTCTTTTTTGCTCAATAACTGCCCCCCTCCAGCTGTCAGCCTGCTCTCTGTCTAAGTCTGTCTTTATTTTATTCATTTATGAGTCTGCTCGTTAGTTCACTTTTGTTCATTAGATTCCACACATAAGTGAAATCATATGGTACTTGATTTTCTCTGACTGGCTTATTTCATTTAGCATAATGCTCTGCAGGTCCATCCATGATGTCAAAAAAGGGTGAAATATCCATTTTACAGCCAAGGAGTATTGTACTGTAGTAATGTACCATAGCTTTTTTTTTTTTTTAAACGTTTCAAGAGAGGGGAAAGCAGGGAGAAAGGGAGAGAAACATTAATGTGCAAGATGTATATGGATTGGCTGGCTTTTGCATGTCCCAAACTTGGGACCTGGCCAGCAACCCAGGCATGTGGCCTGGCTGGGAATTGAACCAACAACCTTTTGGGTTGCACTCTGGTGCTCAGTCCACTGAGTTACACCAGCCAGAGCTGCTGGTGGACACAGTACCTGCCCTATTAGTGATTTAATGCTGAATTCACACTTACACTGCTTTAATAATTGACAGGTAAGAAGCATTGTAGAAAAGACTTGGAAATGTGTAAAGTATGCATATAAATTAAGTTATTAACCTGGGAAGTTAGCATATTTCTGGTAATTTGTTAGTAGTTATAATTAAAATGTAAAACTTAAAGTTAGGTAAAAGGCTATTTTGGCCATTGGTTAAATTCTTAAGTAATGTGCAAAACCAATGTTTCCATAGGTTCTGCACCCCCCTTAGTGAATCCACCTCTGCCTACCACTTTTCAACCAGGAGCTCCTCTTGGGCCCCCTCCAACTGGAGGACCACCTCTGGTGAGGGCTCTCACCACTCAGAAATCATCACAAAGGGCTGTGCCCCAGCCCACATTTAATTCAGCTGTCAACCAAGAAGGTAAGTATGGTACAACCAAGTCAAGTCCTAAAGTTTGATTTAGGATAGAAGGACGAATATTATCTGAAATCTGTGTATCCATACCATATTTTTCCAGAAAATTAGGTTGTTTTGGTTAAGGTCAGCCTTCAGAAATTTAAAGTTTAATAAAGTTCCTCAGAATTCCACTGTCCTATATATATATGTTGGGCTGTGGATTAGCATTTGGGAAGCATTGCTATTAACTTTATTTTTTTAAGATTTTATTTAGTATTTTTAGAGAGAGGGAAGGGAGAGAGGCAGAGAGGGAGAGAGACACCAATGTATAGTTGCCTTTCACCTGCCTCCAGCTACAGACCTGGCTAGAGACCTGGCTTGCAACCTTGTTATGGGCCCTGGCTGGGGAATTCACCCAGCGACCTTTGGGTTTGCAGACCAGTGCCTTATCCACTGTGCCACCAGCCAGGGCCTTGCTATTAACTTTTATTGCTCTGGTTCTTAAGTTAGGTGCCTTTCTGGGGAAGGATGTGGGAGGAGAGTGCTGGGAATGAATTCTGGACTTGATGTTAAAACTGTTTTTTTAATATAGTGTCTCTTTTGCATAGAGGCAGTATTTTGATTGCCACTCTTATTGTAAATATTGGAAATAGTTATGAGTCCAAATAAAAATTTAAATATGCAAGTATTTGAAGTTTTATATAAATAAAATTATTTTAAAGCATTGTCTTAAGATATAAATTTAAAATATGTTTATTAATAAAATATATTTTACAAATTAAGAAATTTGATTTTAGTAATATAACCATTGCAGTAAGATGTGAAAATAGGAAAATAGAAAAGGAAAGGAAAAACCATTGCCTGTATCCTACTACTAAATACAACAAATAATATCATTTTTCTTCTAGCATTTTCTTCTTTCAGAATTGTAACTAGGGGGAAAAAGTCTTGTGAGTAGTTTGAAAAGAATGGCATTAATGATGAATGACAAGAGGATAAAACAATATCCTACCAATTGCCACATTCAAAATTTTAACCAACTAAAAATATGCACTGTGTTTTTGTTTGTTTTTGCAAACATTTTACAAAGTTATTCTGTATCAACTCATGGCTAAAATCATGGTGATTTTGAGAACTAGAAACCATTAAACATATCTGTTTGACATTAAAATAACTGTTAATGTTGGCACCTTTGTGCTTAATTGCTAGAGGGTGATCCTAGTCACTGATTTTAGGTTCTTCTGTACCTGAATTAGAGCTCATAAATAGCACACATATGTAGGAAGAAATGTTTACTCTCCAGAAGTAGATGTCCTGCTTAGTGGATAAGCTCTGGCCTGTGAACCCAAAGGTCACTGGTTGGATTCCCAATCAGGGCACATAACCAGGTCTCCAGCCAGGTCCTTAGCTGGAGGCAGGTAAAAGGCAACCACACATTGTTGTTTCTCTCCCTTTCCTCCTCCCTCCCTGCCCTTCTCTCTGAAAATAATCAATAAAATCTTTTTTAAAAAAAAGGAAGAAGTAGTGGATGTCGTTGGCATTTAACTTGAACTCTTTAAATTGGGGTGAAAACAAGATTTTTAAAAATTGATAGGAAGGAGGTGAGAGAGAAAAACAGTAATTTGTTGTTGTGCTTATTTATTCATTCATTGGTTGGTTCTGGTATGTGCCCTAACTAGGAATTGAACTTGGAACCTTGATTTTCGAGATGACTCTCTAACTGAACTATGTGGGCAGGGCCAAAAGATTCTTTTTTAAGTGGTTCTCTAGACTAATAAATCAGTTCCAATTAATTTATATTGCTTTCAAATTCTAAGTTTTACTTTGTTTCATATTTTGAAAAATGTAGTTTTTATCCTCATTTTTAAATAGTATTGACTTGGTGATTTTCTGTTGTTTGTACTGCTCTTTAGAGTTTTGTTTTGTTTTTTAAATTTTCATATTTTGAAACAGGGAGAAAGGTGGTAGAGGGGGAGAGAAACATCTATCAGTTGTATCTCTAACACACTCACTCAGGCATGGCGCCTGACCTAGAATCAAGCCATGACCTTTTGGTTCACAGGCTGGTGCTCAATCCACTGAGCCACACCAACCAGGACTCTTTAGAGGTTTTAATGCTGCTCTCACAAATGCTGGAATCTTTCAGATAGTGTATAATTTTATAAACTCCCCAAAGGACCATCCATTTCAGAAGTTTTTAACGTTATTTGATACATTTGTGTATTGTATATTTAAAAAGTGGCATTGTTTGAAATTTTTATTTCAACATTTGACATTTTTCTTGGACTGGTGTTTAAACTATATTTGTTTTGGAAAGTTAAATTAGTTCCAGTCTTGCAGATATTGTAACAATGTTCTAATGTAAATATTAATAAACTTCCTTCTTAGGTATTACATCAAGTACTAATAATGGATCTATGGTGGTTCACAATAGTTATGATGAAATTGAAGGCGGTGGCTTCTTGGGTGAGATGCTATGAAAGTTTTTTATTTTTAATATGTGTTCATTCTTAGAAACAAAGAAGAAATCTTCATAAGCATGTTCTACAACAATACCTACTTTTAGTGTTTTTCATCTCTGTGCATATAGATTTGTTTTGTTAGTTTTCCCCTGCAGAATTGAGATTGTACACTTTATTATTATATTATGACTATGGAATTTTTTATCAATTAGATCTATTTAAATTTACTTAACCAGTTGAACATTTAGTATGTTTTCATTCAAGTAGTTTTGAATTAGAATTTTCTTCTGAATACAAAGTTTAGTACATGTAAAAAGAAGTGAACTATACCAAACTTATTTTTGTGTTTATAAATGTAGTCTACATTAGATTTTAATCATTGCTCTTCCTTTGTTATTCATGTTTATTTGTCTTATTTTACAAAGATAATAATTGAAAGTATTATATTTTCCAAAAGATTTTAGAGTTATAATTCCTATAATTTAATGGCTCTAGGTATTGATTTAAAGTATTCTGGAGTATGAAATAGAACTTAAAAGTTACCTTGTTTCTAGCAACACCACAGCTTACTAATAAGAATACTACAGTGAGCCGAAGTGTTGGGTATTCATATCCCTCCTTACCACCTGGTTATCAGAACACAACACCACCTACTGCAGCCGGAATGCCACCTTCCTCCTTGAGTTACCCAAGTGGGCCACAGGCCTTTACTCAGGTAAACTTTTTTTTTGTTTTTTTACTTATGTTCCACCTTGTTGGTTTAAACTTATATACATGAAAAAGTTTTAGGAAGCATATAATGAATATTTTAACTAATTAGAATAATAATGGGTATTTCACAAAACTTTTGCTCTGTTACATATCTTCAGAACAAAAAATTGACCAGAAAGTCTAGATTATGGCTTTTATTTAGAGAGAAATTAAGTAACTGAGTCCTTATACACTTCTGTTTTCAACTGAAGACATTATACAGACTACTTACTTTGAAATTATATATTTTTAGACTCCCTTAGGTGCTAATCATTTAACTGCAAGCATGAGTGGATTAAGTCTACATCCAGATGGGCTAAGAGTTATTAACCTCCTTCAAGAAAGAAACATGCTTCCATCAACACCATTGCAGCCTCCAGTTCCAAATTTGCATGAAGATATCCAGAGACTCAACTGTAACCCAGAGTAAGGCTTCAGTGTTTTCTTACTAAGTATGACTTTTTACTAATTCTGAAAATTTTCCAGATTTTTGGAGCTTCATATATTATAAACAAGTTATACAAATACATTAATTTATCAGAGTAGTTCTGCATACAGTAAACAACTGTTGTTTACTTAATTTACATTTGAAGTGTTCTAAGTCCAGAAATAGATTTGGAACCATTGAAGTGATTGCTGGCCTTATCAACTCTAATGGGAGTATGATATTCATTATCATTATGGTAGCTATATTGTTTCTTTAGCCCAAAGTATGGCGATTTGATTTTATATAATCATTTATTTGCTTTTCTTTCAAATGATTTTTCATAACAATTATTATACTCTTTTCTTCACTAAAATTACTGTATAAGTTTAAATGTATATAGTGAAGGTATTCTGACAAATTGAATTTTGTAATAAGTAGTTTTTTTAGGACCTTTAGTAAAGCTGAACATTTTAGTAATAAACATAACTTGCCTTTGTACATTTGGATCATCACCTTGTTATTCCAGTGTAATCTAGATTTATATAAAGAAATGGGTCATATGAAAGTCTAGACTCTTACATACAGATATTCCTTTAATTATATAATAGAGATTGTAACCATCTAACTTATCTTCCTGAAATAGTTAAATGGAATATAATTTCAGAGGGACCGTTGAAATATTTTATTTGTAATCTGATCCGGTGTTAAAATGTGTACCTTTTAAGCCTTTTTTGTTCAAAAATAATCATAGCAATAACTGACACCCCATTTTTACTTTAATACAGGTTATTTCGATGTACATTGACTAGCATTCCTCAGACTCAGGCCTTACTAAATAAAGCCAAACTTCCTTTGGGACTGCTACTTCATCCATTCAAAGACCTGGTGGTATGTTTCACTAGTGAAAGTAAATGTCTTAATAGAAAATGATCTTGGTGGTAAGGAATTTTGTACAGTAGTGCAAGAACCACATATAGACTTTGTTTGAGCTATGATTAGGAATTTGACCATTGACACTTTCTTTTGTTTGTAATTCAACCAAAAGTTTTATTACTAAACTCTTTCAAAGTGAAGTAAAATAAGCATAAATAAGTGTGTTGTTGAGCAATCTAGGATGTACTGAATAGAAGAGATACTAAAAGAAAATAAATAAATGAACCATATTATTTTAAAAATTTATAAATTACCCATTAAAATACTTATTCTCCCAGCTCTGCTATTCTTGTAATAAAATTTGTTGCTTTAAGAAGCTGTAGTTTAAGAAAGAAAAAAAAAAAAACTCTTTTACTTTTTATTTTTAATCCTCACCTAAGGTCATTTTTTCATTGCTGAGAGAGAGACAGAGACAGAGAGACACATCGATCCGTGGCCTTTTGCTTGCACCCCACCAGGGATCAAACTGACAGCCTTTCAGTTTACAGGACAACACTCCAACTGAGCCACACAGGCTGGCCAGGGCAAGCCCTTTCACTTTGGACCTAAGGCTCTGTTACCCTGACCTAATGGCCACATATTCTTTTTTATTTTTAAGATGTTATTTATTTATTTTTAGAGAGAGGGGAAGGGATGGAGAAAAACAGGGAGAGAAACATCTGTTTATGAGAGAAACATTGATTGGTTTGCCTCTTGCATACCTACAACTGGCGACATGGCCTACAACCCAGGCATGTGCCCTAACTGGGAACTGAACTGTGATCTTAACGTTTGCAGACCTGCACTCAGTCCCCTGAGCCACACCAGCCATGGCTAGCCACATATTCTTGAGAGGATCAGTGTATGAGTGAATTGATTTTCCCAAAACAACCTTTTGATGATAGGATTATATTGCCTTTACTGATTTAAAAAATTTTTTAAATTGTTTTTAAAGATTTTATTTATTTTTAGAGATAGGGGAAGGGAGGAAGAGAGGGAGAGAAACATCAGTACGTGGCTGCTCCCTGCAAACCCCTAACTGCAACCCAGACGTGTGCCTGACTGGGAATCAAACCAGCGACTTTTGGGTTCACAGGCAGGTGCTCAATTCACTGAGCCAAAGCAGCCAGGGCTGATTTTTTTTTTTTAATGTGAAGACTTTACAACTTTTAATATATAGGATAACCTTTAAATAGGAACATAATTGCAAAGTTTAACTTAACATTTAAATACGACATTTTTCATGAGAACTTAGCCTTTTAATGTAACATGGAGAAATTTTCACATAATTTCATTGGTTGTTTTAGAATGTTGATCATTCCTTTACCCCCATCTCAAAAATACATTGTAAAAAATACATTGTAAATTTACTGCCCTGGCTGGTGTGGCTCAGTGGATTGAGCAACTGCCTGAACCAAGAATTCATCAGTTCAATTTCCAGTCAGGGCATGTGTCTGGGTTGGGGGCAAGAGGCAACTGATCAATGTACTCCCTCTCCCACATTACCATTTCTCTCCATCTTTCTCCCTCCTTTTTCTCCTTTCTAAAAGTAAATAAATACAATCTTTAATTTTTTTACTATGTTTATTTTGCAATATAAATGTTAATGAGAAAATAAATACTTATTAAAAGGTAAAATTTAAGCCCTGGCCAGATAGCTCAGTTGGTTAGAGTGTGGTCCTGATACACCCAGGTTTGATCCCCAGCCAAGACACATTCAAGAAGCAACCAATGAGTGCATAAATAAGAGGAACGACAAATCCATGTTTCTCTATTTCTCTCTCTCCCTCTCCTTCCCTCCCTCTCTCTACCTTCCTCTCTCTTTCTCTCTCTCTCAAATAAATTAAAAAATATTAAAATTAAATAAATACAAAGTAAAATTTTAAGAAACCAGTCCTGGAGAAAAGTAGCAGGGTTTCAAATCAACTCATTTTTGCTATATAATTTTTTTCTGTGGCAATTTGGACATAGGTTTTTACCCTATGTTTTAAAAAAGAATCATAATATCCCAACAATAATCTAGAATGTATGATTAATGCTTCGCCTTTAGTCATGATGGTCGCTGCCTTTCAAACACAAGTTCTGTTTTTTCAGCAGGTACCTATGGTTACCTCCAGTACAATTGTGAGATGCCGTTCATGCAGGACATACATCAACCCTTTTGTCAGTTTTCTTGATCAAAGAAGATGGAAGTGTAACTTATGTTACCAAGTCAATGATGGTATGTTTTTCTGAAAGATTTAAACATTTCTACTTGCATTGTGTGGAAATCAGATAATATAGTTGTGAAAGAACAAAACAATAAGACCCCCTGTCTTATTTGCCTGTAATTATTGCACATAGAATTAGCTTCATTTTTCTTTTTTTTTATTACTTTTATTTTTTTTTAATTTAATTTTATTGTTGTTGTATTACATCCATCCCCTTTTTACTCCCCTCTGTCCCCTTCCCCACCAAAGTCAATCCCACTTGTTGTCCATGCCCATGGTTCTTCCATACTAGTTTCTTGACTAAACTGCTCTCCTTCCTTGCCTTAGAGTTAGCTTCTGTTAACCTTTTTCTATGCACTTATACTTAAATGTAAATAATTATATACTTTTTAAGCTAAAAAGTGATAATACTACTTTGATACCACTTTTTTATGTAAGATGTAATAAGTGGTATATTTTATGGTATTAATGAAGCCAGTAATTTGAGAAATGACTAGAACTTGTTCTATGCCTTTAGTCTAGGGCAGCAGTTTTCAACTGGTGTGCTGCAAGAGTTATACTGGTGCATTACAAGAAACTTTTAAACATGCAATACCTGAATATTTAGTCAGGGGCACTGACCATTTTTTCCTTAGATTGTCAAATGAAAAAATGACAGCAGCCAGCACAACAGTAGCTATTTGGTGTGAATGAATCAAAATTATACCTATTTTGTTTTGGTCAGATTGGCAAAAAATATTTTTTTTATGTGCTGTAGAATTTTAGGGATTAGTTTGCATGTGCCATGAGATGAAAAAGATTGAAAATTGGTGATCTAGGGTAACAGAAAATAAGACCACAGAAAGCTGCTGTTAGCCTCATTCACTGCCATATGAAGGGAGGTGTGGACAGTTGAATGTGTAGTTTTCTTAGTAAACGAGGAGATCTCTTGGTAACTGTTCCATAATTTATTTTTGAGGAATATCATCTAACGAACAGCACTTTAATAGGATTAAAGAAGAAAAAGGATATACATACTGATATCCACATTGAAAATTAAGCCTTTGGCTTGGACTTGCCTGGCTTAGTTGGTTGAGGGTCATCCTGCAAAGCAAAAGATCTGGTGGTTCGATTCCGGTCAGGGCACATGCCTGGATTGTAGGCCAGGTTCCTGGTTGGGGCATGTATGAGTGGCAACCAATTGATCTCTCACACATTGATGTTTCTCTCTCTCATTTGTTCTCTCCTTTCCCCTCTCTTCAAAAATAAATAAAAATCTTTAAAAAAACCCTAACAATCTCTTCTTAGAAGGAAATTTCATTAAGCATTGGGAATTAAAGGGATTTAAGATATTTTTAAGACCATTTTTATTGTTTGTAGTTTTTGAGAATAGAGGAGAGTACCCTGTGCTGTTATGGCTCAGTTGGTTGGGTGTTGTCCCAAAAATGCAAAGATTTTTGGTTTGATTCCCAGTTGGGACTGGGTTGCAGGCTCGGTTCATGGTCAGGGCCACCAATAGAAGGCAGCCAATTGATGTTTATCTTGCATGTTGATGTTTCGCTCTCTCTTTGTCCCTTCCCCTCTCTTAAAAAATAGAAGAGTAGAGGAAACTGAGGATAGCGTGAGCATTCTTTTTGCTTTATAACAATTCAGGAAAAAAAAAAAAAAAAATATATATATATATATATATATATATATATATATATATATAGTGTTTAGTACACCTTTAAAATTTTATATGTATGTGCTTCAGTATATGAAGTGAAATTTAATAAAAGTTGAAGTCACTTTTATGTGCAGCCCAGACCATTTCCTAAACTATGGCTTATATAGGAATTTGAATTTCTAAGTAGTGGGAAGGCAGATACAATGATAATTCATTTAGAACCTATTCTCTGAGCTCTATTTTACTAAGTGGTAGGCAACTGATGTTCCACAGAGGTCTCATTAATTTTTGAAAATTACCAAATCCTTAGACTTTCTAGGAGCAGAGTTGCACATATGAGTATTACATGTCAAATATTAATATTCTTACACCATTGAAATTTAAGGCAAAATTTAGTCTTGCATTTAAGAAAATAATTGGCATTTAATGAGCTTTTATAATTTTTCAAGCTATTTTAGAAAAGCTGCTATAGCAGGAATTAAGACAAAGGATATTAGACAGAAAGTGATTTAGTTACAAAAGCAAGACATTTGTAAGGCTATTCAGTATAGGGGACTTGAATGAATCTCAAAACAAGGTATATGTATTACCCCTTAATATTTATCTATATTGAAGTATTTATAAATTACTAAATGAAAACAAGAGTCAAACACAGGGTTTATTAAACTTAATAAGTTTCAGTTTTATCATTATATGTTTATTTATGTAGTTCCTGAAGAATTCATGTACAACCCTTTGACCAGAGTCTATGGAGAGCCTCACAAAAGACCTGAAGTTCAAAATGCTACAATTGAGTTTATGGCTCCTTCAGAATACATGGTAAGTTTTCAGTGTTTTGGTTTTTTTTTTAAGATTTTATTCATATTTTTTAAGAGAGAAGGGAAGGAAGTGAGGAAGAAAGGGAGAGAAACATCAATGCATGGTTGCCTTTCACCTACCTTCACCTGGGGACCTGGCTGGAGACCTGGCTTGCAACCTGGGTATGTGCCCTGATTGGGAGTCAAACCAGCAACCCTTGTGTTTGCAGGCTGGTGCTCAATCCACTGAGCCACACCAGCCAGGGGCTCAGTTTTTAAATATAGCTTATTTATCTTATAATACTGGATATTAAATAAAACAACATAGCATCCTTTAATAAAATTTTGTGGTTTTACTTATTTTTTAAGATTTTTTATTTTTTGTTAATTAAAAAAATTTTTTTTAGAGAGAGGGGTAGGGAGAAAGGCAGAGAGAGAGAGAAACATCAATGTATGGTTGCTTTTCATCTGCCTTCAGCCATGGACCTGGCTGAAGACCTGGTCTGCAACCTGGTTATGTGCCCTGGCTGGGAAATGGAACCAACATTTTGTGGTTTTGCAGCATACCCGCACCTTCCCCTTCCCCCTCTTTTCCCCACATGTGTGCATCTCCACGAGATTTGTAACCAGGTGAGCAGTGGACAGCGGTAGCTCTTCCCAGGCTAATCCCCTGAACCTGTCTCCAAGACTGCTGCTTTTCTCTGACTGTCTTGAGAACCAAAGCAGCCTTGCCTATGCTCTCCTGTTGCTTCTTCTATCTTAAGCCCTTCCTTCTGTCAGTGGCCCCAATTTTAATAAATGTGCTCTCAAAATGAAAAAAAAAATTCATGAAAATTGTATTTGTTCATTGTAAAAATAGTTAATTAACATATGAGGGTCTGAAAAGTGTCTGTAAAGTTCTACTTATGTTTCTTGTGCTTTCGCCCAGAAATTTGCAGTATGATATTGAGATCATATTTACTTTTAACTCACTTACAATTTTTTTTTTTTTATTATGAGGGTTCCATAATTTTTCACCACAGAGAAATTTCAGTGGAGAAAACATTTTTGTGCCACTTAAATGGTTGGTAATAGCTTTCTGCAATGTAGCTGACCCTTTGTTTAATTAAAACCAAGAGATGCAGAAGCATCTGTTCTTTTGAATTGGCCTTCCTGGGTTTCTTTATCTCCCAGGTTTTGCAAGAATGGCTTTCTTTAAAATTGGGACTTGCCTATAGCAAGAGGTTTTGCCTTTTCCTGGCTTATGTCTTGGGCAACAGATCTATGATTCTACAAGTGATACGTGTGAAAAAAAAAAAAAAGTTAGTACACTGTATGCCCAGTTCTGGTTGTGGTTATTTGATGCTTTTCATTGAATTGAAAACAGACCTTTGAATTTGGAAGTTTAAAAATATAGTCATACATTTTTATGAAACTTGGCTGAAATGTGTTGGTTAAATAACCTTCTCATACAACTTAATTTGTCCTTTTCAGAACTATAATTCCCCTAAAAAGTGAAATATAATGCATATATGGGAAAGTTGATGAAACATAAATATATAGGTACCAAGTAATTGTAAATGCTCTGTTAGCACAACCCAGGTCAAGAAACTGAACATTGCTATTATTTCCAAAAGCCCTCCTGATCACATTTCCTCCCCTTCTGTCCTAGAGAAAACACTCTTCTGACTTACGGCAGTCACATCCTCATTTTTTTCTAAGTATGCATCTGAAAACAATATAATATAGTTCTGCCTGTTTTTAAACTTGCATCCTTTTTATATTTTCTTCATCCATTGCTTATTATAGCCTCCATTTAATCTGTAAATAATGCTTGTTTTATTGTTTTGCTGTATGTGGACATGACAACATGATAAATTTAAATTTAATCCTATTAAATATATTTAATGAGATCCCTTTTTTTTCAGTTACGACCACCTCAACCCCCAGTGTACCTCTTTGTATTTGATGTGTCTCACAATGCGATTGAAACTGGGTACTTGAATTCAGTTTGCCAGAATTTGTTAGATAATCTGGATTTGTAAGTATTTTAATTCAGTTTACATTTGAAACTAACAGTGTTTACAAAATATATAAGTATAAACAAAATTTATGTAATTGTGTTCTAAAAGCCTACCTAAATCAGTTGTGAACTTTAGGCCTTGCTTTCTCTGAGAAACTTCATTTTAACTTTTTATTGTGGAGAAGTTTAAACATAGTAAATAGAACTTCTAGATATCTATTCCTCAACTTCAACATTTTAAAAGATTTTATTTATTTATTTTGTGAGAGATGAGAAGGGAGGGAGAGAAACATCAATGTGTGAGAGATACATCAACTGATTGCCTCCTGCACAGCCCCAACTGGGGACCCACAACCCAGGCACGTGCCCTGACTGGGAATAATTGAACCAGTGACCCTTTGGTTCACAGGCCAGTGTTCAGTCCCCTGAGCTACACCAGCCAGGGCAACTTCAACATTTGTAGTAGTCCACTATTCTTTTTTCACATACACACATACTTTTTTTCCCCCTTGTGTATTTTAATGTAAATTTCAATCAGCCTATCATCTTACCTATAAATACTTGGAATTGTTTTTCGCCTTAACTAAAATACAAGTATCATGCCAAACAAAATTAACAATAATTTAATAATGTGAACTAATACCACTTCAATTTTTGTTCCTTGTTGTCTCAAAAGTGATTTTTTTTTTAACTGTCAGTTTGTTGGAATGAAAACCCAAACTGTATTCACACATAGCATTTGCTTGTAATATCTCTTAAGTCTCTTAAAATATCTGTACTTTAAATGGTGCTTAGATACTTAGAGTAACCTATAAAAAAGCTCATATGATCTTTTAGTATAATGAATTATAGTGTTTTTATGTTGTATGGAATAGTGTGGAAAAATCAAATCTCATCAGAAATAGACTAACTCCCTCACCTTGCCGATATGATAAGGAGTATCCTTGTTCTTGCCAGCATTTGTACTTTATATCTCTCTGTCGATCTATCTATTTATTTATTTATTAAAGATTTTATTCATCATCCTCAGAGAAAAGGGCAGGGAGGGAGGAAGAAAGGGAGAGAAACATCATTGTATGGTTGCCTTTCACCTGCTTCCAGCTGGGGACCTGACTGGAGGCCTGGCTTGCAACCTGGTTATGTACCCTGACTGGGAATCGAAACAGTGACCCTTGGGTTTGCAGGCCAGTGCCAATCCACTGAGCAACACCAGCCAGGGCTCATTTGTACTTTCAATGTTGCAGGTTGTGTATGACAATTGTCTGTTAAGTAAGAGTTCACTGATTCACCCAAGCGTTGGTAAAATTTTTCAAAAATAAGCAATACCTAAATTTATATTACATTTTAGGCTTGGCATATAGTAATTTTCTAATGTATTTAAATAAATTAAAACCATCCACAAAGTTTTATATATGCTTCCCAATGTTTTTACATGCCATTTACCAAGTGATTATATAATGTTATTTTGATGTAGTGAGTTTCAAATTGCTTTATTATTACTGAATTTTGTTGATTGTGTGATTATATGTAGTGTTTTTGCTTTGTCACTGGTATGTTTTCATGACGATGAAACATTGGGTGAGTTAAACTTTTATGTTGGGAGAATTCACACAATGTGGAAGTAGATGTTTGCATGTAACTCCTAGCAGATATTTAATATGTATATATGTATGTGGGAAAACTTAATAAAATACTCATCTAAATTTATTTTTAGGCTTCCTGGCAACACAAGGACAAAAATTGGCTTCATAACATTTGATAGTACAATCCACTTCTACAGTCTTCAAGAAGGTCTCTCTCAACCTCAGATGCTAATAGTTTCAGATATTGAAGGTACATATTATACACTTGAAATTATTGAACTATCTTATTCATTTTCAGTTTTAGAAGTATTTCATGACTGTTAGACAAATTAGGAGTGTATGGTATAATTCCACTATATTGAGGAAAACCATGAATATTAAATCATGAGATTGTTGGAATTGTAAGAATCCTTCAGTCAGTCCAATCCCTCATTTAATCGAAGAGAAAACAGGGAAGTAAAGTGAATTTTGAATAAAGCAACAAAAACAAGTTGCTGTTAAAACTCAGGTTAGCTCTTTTGCTCTTCTTTATTCATTCAAAAAATGTTTGAGGATAGATTCAGAAACCAAAAGATTAGAGAACCCAGAAATAAACCATCACGTGTATGGTCATTTGATTTTTGACAAGGATGCCAAAACATTCAATGGGAAAGAATTTTTTCAACAAGTAGTTCTGGGAATGTGGGATGTGCAAATTAAAGAAGTGGAAACCTTACCATAAACCAGATTAAAAGAGCTCAATGGATGAAAGACCTAAATTTAAGAGCTAAAACTATAAAATATAGAACTCTTAGAAGAAAATGGGAAATTTTTCATGACACTGGATTTGGCAATGGGAAATAAATCAGATGGAGAAAAACAAATAACATGATTTTACATGTATGTGAAATAGAAAAAAAAAACAAAAACAAATGAATAAACATAACAGAAACAGATCCATAAGAGAGAGAGAACAAGCTGATGGTAGCCAAGTGGGAGGGAGAGGTGGGAGAAGGGTGAGACAAAAGAAATAGAGATAAATATCATAAATGAAAATTTTAAATAAAACAGTACAGTGCTATTGAAAACAGTTTGATAGTTCCTATACAAGTTAAACAGAATTACCATTGTGATCTACTAATTCTGCTTTCCTGTATATGCCTAGAAGAATTTAAATCAAGCACTCAGAACAAATACTTGTATGCATACGTTTATAGCAACATTATTTATGATGACGAAAAGGTAGAAACCAGCTACATTTACATCAACAGATGAATGGATAAATAATGTGGTATATACATATAATGGGATATTATTTATTCATCCTCAAGTGTGAAATTTTGATACATGGTACAGCATGGATGAACCCAAAAGCATTATACAAAGTGAAGAAAACCAGATACAAAAGGATAAATATTGCATAATTCCATTTATATGAAGTACAAAAAATAGGCAAATGCAGAGATTGAAAGGAGAATACAGATTACCAGGGGCTAGGGTGGGGAAGTGGAGTAAGAAGTTATTATTAATGGGTATAGGGTTTCTGTTTGGGATGGTAAAAAAGGTTCTTAAAATACATAGGAATAGGCAAAAAAAAGGTTTATAATTATGAGTATGCAAAAGTTTATTATTTTATTATTTATTAATTACTGTATTTTCCATACAAAATATAAAGCTATTTTTTGCTTTCTCCTGTATATAGTAGTGGTGGTTAGGCAACATTATGAATGTACTTAATACCAATGAATTATAATACACTTAAAATTATTAAGACGATATATCGGTATATTATATATGTTTCAAAAATTAACTCAAAATGGATCAAAGACCTGAGTATGAGACTAAAACTATAAAACTGATAGAAGCAAACATAGAAGTAAATCTTTGTGACCTTGGATTAGACAGTAATTTCTTAGATCTAACACCAAAAGCAAAAAACAAAAGTAAAAACAGATAAATTAGACTTTTTCAAAATTAAAAACATGTGCTTCAGAGGACACCATCAAGAAAGTGAACTGTTAACCCACAGATTGAGAGAAAATATTAGAATCAGAATATTTGCAAATCATATATCTGATCAGGGAATTGCATCTAAATTATATCAAGAACTCAATTTAACAATAAAATGACAACCCATTTAAAAGAGGATAAAGGAGTTGAATAGATGGCTCTCTATTCAATATCCAATATCAAATATTTTCTCTACATGTTGGCCAATAAGCACTTGAGTTATCAGGGAAATGCAAATGAAAACCATGAGATGCCAATGCCACCTGATACCATTTTAAAAATTCTCAAACTCAATTTTTTTTCTCTTTCTGAATATGCCTGTGAATGAGTGTGAAAACACTGTTAGTATTGGTTTTAGGGTTACAAATAAATTTCAGTGAGTAGGCAAATTCAGAAGTATGGAATCCGTGAACAATGTGGATTGACTGTTCTTCTTTAAAGGGCAGTAAATGAGAAGAACTTACTTCTTCTTTGTTCTAAGTGTCACAACAGATCAGTCAGATTAGTCATTTATTCCTTAATCTGTTCATCCTGATATATATTTAGTATAAAATAAAATTTAACAGGTGAGTCTGTTGATGGGACAAGGTGTGAATTTACTTTTGTGTTCAGCCTCTGAATTTTATACATGAGCTAATAGGTGGAATATTCCATCCTGGATGTCATGTGGTAGAAAATAGGACAAATGGGCAAGGTTATGATACGTAAACATGATACTTGCCTCCTCCCACAACCACAAAATTATAGCTAAACTACAGAACAACCATCATTCAGAACCACCTAAAATCAGACTGAATGGAAGACCTACAACTAGAGAATTAAAGAAGACATGGCAAGGCTGGTAGAAGAGGCAGAAACACAGAACGGGTTGTTTCAACACCCACATGTGATAGATAAAAATTGGAAGGGATATTTTGGCTGCAGAGGTTCCCCTTGAGGAGTGAGGGGTGTCAGCCCCACACCAGGTCCCCTGTCCTAGGGTTCCAATGCCAGGAAGAAAAGTCCCCAAAACTTGCGGCTGTGAAGACCAGCGGGGATTGAAGTTGGAGGAGACAGAGGGCTGCTGGAGACCTTATTAGTTCTTCTCAGAGCCTGCACATGGACTTACTCAAACTCTCCCTCACAGCTCCAGGGCTAGGGTCTCCGCTTGAAAGGCACCAGAGACACACAGGGAGGAACCAAATTATCTGGAATTAGGGCAAGCGCTGGGGGAGGGGGCAGCTTTCCTTCAAACAGAGGTGCTGACAGAGGCCATTATTTTTTTGGTTAACACTCCCAACCCCCCCAAAGTTGTCAGGTGGGCTTCATATCTGAGATTCCATCTACCAGGCTCACACTGTTTGCCCTGCCCTGGAGATTCCCTAAAGCCCTACCTCACCCCAAAATCTGGTCCATTCAAGCTGTTTCCCATGGCTTTTTCATGGGCCTGTCTTGGCTCATGCTTCAGATTTTTCCTGAAACCTCTCAAGCAGCATCTGGCCTCAGTGTGCCCTGTACCTCTCACTGTGTGGATCCAGGTCCAGCACTAGCAACAATGGACTCGGCCTCTTTTGGGTACCTCCAAGCCAAGCACAAGTAGCAGCCATCTGCATATTGCTTTGTAGCGTCATTCTGCATGCCCCAGGTAGAACACAGGCAGCAGCTGACCTTGACTTGCACCTCCTATGTGGCTCCAGAGCCTTCGTACCCAGTGGACAGCTTAAGACCACATTGAAGCATCACCTCCCAATCACCTGCACAAGCAACACACTCAAGGGACAGACTCAGTAGGCACTAGAGCCCCACTGGAGTAAGTTCCTCTCTGTGTGGTGGGCCCTGGTACAGCTGATTTCTCCATGGTGTTTTGCAGTCAGTGGTCAGTGGTTGGTGGTTGCAGCCAATCTTTGCAGCTCTTTGTCCTAGGGGTAAATCCTTCCATTTGATGGCCAACAGCAATCAAGGCTCAACTACTGAGGAATATGTACACAGCCTACACTGGGTCAGGAGCGTACCTCAAGTGCCCAGCCTGGGTGATTGGGAAGACTGCCACTGGATCCTATTGAACACCAACTACATTAGGCCACCTACCAATCCTGGGATACACAGCAGTTCACCCTAATATGTAGAAACAAACAGGAAAGCTATTAAAATGAGACAAATGTCCTAAATGAAAGAAAAGTCCAGAAAAATAACAAAATAGAGATAAGCAATCTACTAGATGCAACATTCAAAACAGTGGTTGTAAGGATGCTCAAAGGACTTACTGAGAACCTCAACAGTATGAAAAGGATCAGTCAGAAATGAAGAATTTACAGAGACTAAACAGTAGAGTAAATGAAGCAGAGTAATCAGCAACTTAAAATAAAAGGAAGCAAAAACACCTAATCAGAACAACGAAAAGAAAAAAATTTAAAAACATGAGGATAGTGTAAGGAGCCTATGGGACAACTCCAGTTGTACAAATTCTGATCATGAGAGAGCCTTTAGGAGAAGAGAAAGCAAGAAATTGAACCACTATTCGAAAAATGATGGAAAAGTTACCATCATCATTGGTGAAGGAAATAGACATACAAGGCCAGGAAGCCCAGAGTCCCAAACAAGATGAACCCAAAGAGGCCTACACCAAGGCACATCATAATTAAAATGCAAAAGATTAAAGACAAAGAGAGAATCTTAAAAGCAGCAAGAGAAAAGCAGTTAGTTATCTACAAGGGATCTTTCCATAGACCATCACCTGATTTCTCAAAAGAAACTTTGCAGGACAGAAGGGATTGGCAAGAAATACTCAAAGCGATGAAAAGCAAGAATCTATAGCATGATTGCCCTACCCAGCAAAGGTATTTAGGGCAGATAAAGAGCTTCCCAGACGAGAAGAAGTTAAAGGAGTCCATCACCATCAAACCAGTATTATAAGAAATGTTAAAGGCTCTTTAAGAAGAAGAGGGAAAAATAGCCCTAACGGGTAGCTCAGTTGATTAGAGCATCACCCCAATACACTAAAGTTGTGGATTCAGTCCCTGGCCAGGGCACATATAAGAATCATCCAATGGGTCCATAAGGAAGTTGAACAACAAATCAATGTTTCTCTCTCACTTTTTGTCTCTCTTATACTTTCTCTCTTAATATGATAAAAAATATAAACAAGAAGATGGCAATAAATAGTATGTATCAATTTAAACAAATGAAGAAGCAAAATCGAAACAGACTCATAAGTATAGAGGACATTTTGAAGGTTGCCAGATGGGAGGGGATTTGGGGGAAGTAAATTCCATTTAGATTTCTGCCCTTGCTTCTTTCAAATTAAAAATAATATACTTTATTGAGATATAATTCATCTCTGTACAAGGTATAATTGGCAACTTTTAATATATTCAGAGTTGTATAATAATTATCTAATTCCAGATCCTCTTCATCATCCCCAAAAGAAAACCTTCACTGGTTAGCAGCCACTCGCTCGCCTGTCAGCACCCCTGCTCTAAGCAGCCTCCAGTCTTTCTGTCTCTGGATTTGCCTACTCTGGATATTTCATGCTCATGAATTCACACTAGGAGGTCTTTTTTGACTGATTTCTTACACTTAATGTTTCAAATTATTTGTTGGATTATTTTTTTTTACAAACATGATGAACCTTAATTTTTTTATAATGAAAAACAAACAATACACCAATGTAGGTTGAGGCCCCTCATAACCCTCCACCACCACTCACATTTCCTTCCCAGTTTACTTCCTTCTTGGGAAGGGAATGTAACTCCTAAGCAAGAATAAATTTGAATCCTAAACTCATCTGACGTGGTCAGTTGACATACATTCCAATTCACTTGATTTTGTAGTTCCACAGTAGCTCCTACTGGTGGGTGCCTTTATGAGATATTACCTGCTTTTGAGTTAGTCTGTCAGTGGACCGTGTTATGTCTATAGAAAAGCATATTGTTCTTGTATGCCATCTGACTCAGCTTTTTAAAAAATAATTTTTAAAAAGATTTTATTTATTATTTTTAGAGAGACGGGAAGGGAGAGAGGGAGAGAGACATCAATGTATGGTTGCCTTTTCACCTGCCTCCAGCTACAGAGCTGGCTGGAGACATACATCTGGCTTGTAACCTGGTTATGTGCCCTGTCTGGGAATTGAACCAGCAACCTTTGGGTTTGCAGGCCAGTGCCTTATCCACTGTGCCATTAGCCAGGGCTCAGGTTTTTTTTTTTTTTTTTTAATGAGTATTTCTTTGGGTGACTTCCAGAGCTAAGCAAGAACATAAAGCAGGATTCTGAATTGTTGTCTTTCACCTAAGAAGCAAAGTGCATGTGCAAACTCTTACTGAGTGCTTACAGATCAATATTTTCTAATTGGGAGGCTGTTTTTACAGCTTGCAGCAAATACCTAAATCAATGCTCCTTTGGTCTCTTTAAATATACATAGATAGTGCTATCATAGTGGAGGGAGGTGGCTTTCCTTTAAGTATGGGCGTGGTTACTTATATAAGTGTGTATTTGGAACACTTTTAATGATTTAGTTTTCTTTAAAAAGTATTTATTTCTTCTTTCAGATGTTTTTATACCTATGCCAGAGAACTTATTAGTAAACTTAAATGAAAGTAAAGAGGTAAGGCACATTTTCCTATCTGACATATTTAATTGCAGTATTGAAGGAATTTTATTTTGAAATGCACACTAAGTAAAATTTTGCTTTTTTCTGTGACATTTTTAAGGTGTGTAATATTTTATATTTTGCTGCTAATTAAAACTCATAAGAATTGCTGTTGAGTTTGCCCTTGAAGTGATTGCTTTTAAGTCTAATGTAGCAGGTTATTTGTAGTAGGGTAGAAGATGAGCCTATTCCATGAAGGAAGAAAAACCTGAAGGAAACCTGCCTTGCTAGCCATTTGGGAAATTGGGAGGGTTGCTGAGATATGCTTCTGGTCACTACATAGAAGCACTTTAGCTAGGCTGCTTTCAGTGCCCTTTGCTTTTCTGATTCACAGAATGTCATTGGGGTCAGTTCAGAAGAAACTCTTATTACCTGCCTGGAAATTGCCATGACATAATACAGTGAGAGGTGAACAGAATGTGTCTGAAGGGGGGATGTTGTCTACCCTGTACATGCATATATGCCGTAGGGGTAACATTTTAACTAGCAAGTCTATGGTCTCAGCTGTTGGCAATGGTGACTTCGCCATAGTGCGATGTATTTTTTCCCATTAACTCTCTTTATTTGTACAACCTAACATGAATAGGTAGTTGTTTTTCATTTTGTTTTTCTTTTGTTGTGATTATTACTATTTGGCAAATTTACTGGATATATTAGATTTTGCAATAGGGAAGAATTATGCTCTGGAACTGAAAAGAATACAGTGTGTAGAGGTGATTGAGAAGGCCATATTTCATGGCATTAAAATAAATGAGATCCCTAATCTGTGCTGGTTCTTTTGGATACATTATGGACTTATAGTCTTGCTGGAATACTGCATGTGCAAGAACTATAAGGCCCCAATTTTTATTTGTCTTGCTTGCCAATTTATGATGTTTATTTAAAATAGCTTTCTTGTCATTTGATCAACTTCATTGTTTACTGTCTGTAGAATCTCTGACCATCATCATGACTCAATGTCTTGTCTATTGTATTAGTTACTTTTTGTAAAAAAATTTTAATTGTAACACTCTTGAGTTTTCTTGCTTTATTTCACAAGCTTGTCCAAGATTTACTGAAAACTTTGCCACAAATGTTCACCAAGACCTTGGAGACCCAGAGTGCTTTGGGTCCTGCGCTTCAGGCTGCCTTTAAGCTGATGTCCCCAACTGGTGGTCGAATGTCTGTCTTTCAAACACAACTCCCAACTCTTGGCATGGGTGCCCTGAAACCACGAGAGGAACCCAACCATAGGTCATCTGCTAAGGTTAGAAGGTTATCAAATCAATGATGAAATTTATGTTGATGCTTTTTCTCTTTGACCACGCAGCTTGTTTTTTATTTATATTTCACTTGCGGAGAGGAGGGAATAAGTAAAGCATTTATATTTTATGTAGACTATTTTACTTTATTTCATTATTTTCTATCTTATTCATTCTTACCTTATCTTTAGATCTTTAGCAGACCATTAGCAATGCAGCCTGCCTTTGATGAGAAAGGTATACTAAGAACAAGCTTGCTAGGGACAAAGCAGAACCTGGATGGCCACTAAAAATTACTCATATGACTGCAGTGAATTGCTTTTGAGCACCTTGTATCTATAAACTTAGTTTGAGAGGTACATGTATTTCTGGAAAGATTATGAGAGGCCATATATTATAATGATTATGGTATTGGTCCTGGAGTCGGTCTGTCACAGTTCCACTGCTTTTTAGATGTATGAGCTTGAATAGTTCATTTCTTTGACCCTCTGTTTCCTTATACTTATAAAGTGAAAATAATCATAGTTCCTATCTCTTAATGGTAGTTAAAAGGACTAGATATTACATGTGAATTGTTTAGAACTGTTTCCAGCATACTAAGAATTTAATAGATTATTAAAGTTAGTATAATAGATTTATCTTTTTAAAAGTAAAAAGAAAAAAGTTCTTGAGAAGCATATGTTTCTTACTGAAAAAACCAAAATTTCCAATGCAAAAGGATTTTGTAGAATTCCAAAGATAATTGTTGACACCTGGGTATGTATAGACAGAAATTTAAGTTGCATAACAATGTAATGATTTAAATATTTTTTCGCTTTTTAATTTATTATTAATAGGAAATTCACTTGACACCATCCACTGACTTCTATAAGAAATTAGCTTTGGACTGTTCTGGTCAGCAAGTAGCAGTTGACTTATTTCTTCTCAGTGGACAGTTTTCTGATTTGGCTTCTCTGTGTAAGTTTTTCCTAATGAATATTTTTCTCAAATAGTGTCAAAATGATATTTATATAATGGTATTCTAAATAGAGACAAAGTGAAAGAAATTTTATTCCCTTGGGAGACTTTGTCAGTTTAGTCTGTTATAAACCCTATAGTCTTCTGCTCTTAAGACTTTATAATAGAGAAATGTCTATGCTACTACTTAAAGGAATGAAGTATTCTTTTTTGATTACCTATGGAAGTTAAAGAAAGATTGATTCAAATGCCTATAGTTACTCTGATTAATGTCAGAGTTTGAAAGGGGTATGTGTTCTCTTCCAGGTTGTATTTCTCGGTATTCAGCAGGTAGTGTCTATTACTATCCTTCTTACCACCATCAGCACAACCCAGTCCAAGTACAGAAATTACAGGAGGAGCTACAGCGATACCTCACTCGGAAGATTGGCTTTGAGGCAGTCATGAGGATTCGATGCACCAAAGGTGGGTGCACGTTTTTGCATTTATGTAGGAGAGTAAATGTTTTAGATACCACCAGTAAATATACATGTTCTTACCTCATCTTATATCAAGATTTGCTATTCTAAGGTATTTTACTCTGATAGAATATGCAATTAGAAATAGGTTTATTTTTTATTGCTTTTTTTACAAGCAACACCGTGTACTTTTCTTTGTATTTTTTCCAAAGGAAATAGGTATTCATATTTTAACTTTTTTTTGGTCTGGTTTGTGACCATGGGTACTCAAAAATTTTTTTTAAATTTAATTTATTATTGTTATATTACATCTATCCCCTTTTCATTCCCCTTTGTCCCCTTTCCCAGCCACCCACTCCCTCGCCCCCAAAATCAATCCTACTTGTTGTCCATGCCCATGGTTCTTAACTTCATTTTTTAAAGTATGTTTTATTAATTATGCTGTTACAGTTGTCCCAATTTCTTTTCCCTTTGCTTCCCTCCACCCAGGACCCCCCTTCCCTCCTGTAATCCCACCCCGCCTTAGTTCATGTCCACAGATCATGCATACAAGTTCTCTGCTTTCACCCTTTCATATGTTATTCATAACTTCCCCCTGTCTGTCTTGTACCTGCCAATGTTTCCTAATCTCTGCGCCATTTCCACATTTCTCCCCCTTCACCCTCCCTGCTGATAACCCTTCCAGTGATTCCCATACCTATGATTTTGATCCTATTCTGGTTGTTTGTTTATATATTTATATATTTTTTAGAATCTGTTATTGATAGTTGTAAGTTTGTTGTCATTTTAATGTTCATAGTTTTGATCTTTTTCTTAAGTAAGTCCCTTTAACATTTCATGTAATAATGTTTTGGTGATGATGATCTCTTTTAGCTTTACCTTTTCTGCCTTTACCTTTATCTGCCCTGCCATTCAAAATGATAGCTTTGCTGGATAGAGTAATCTTGGTTGTAGGCCCTTGCTTTTCATAACTTTGAATACTTCTTGCCAGTCCTTTCTTGCCTGCAAAGTTTCTTTTGAGGAATCAGCTGATAGTCTTACAGGAACCCCTTTGTAGGTAACTCTTCTTTTCTCTTGCTGCTTTTAAGATTCTCTCTTTATCTTTAATTTTTGGCATTTTAATTATAATGTGTCTGGTGCAGTCCTCTTTGGGTCCAACTTGTTCAAGATCCTCTATGCTTCCTAAACTTATATGTCTATTTCCTTTGCCAGATTTGGGAAGTGTCCCTTGATTATTTTTTCATACAAGTTTTCCATTTCTTGCTCTTCTTTTTCTCCTTCTGGCACCCCTATGATTTGGTTGTTGGCACATTTAAAGTTGTCCCAGAGGTTCTTAAACCTCTCCTCACTTTTTAAAATCCTTATTGCCTTATTCTGTACTGGTTAACTATTTCTTCCTTATGTTCCAAATTATTGATTTGAACCCCCTGGTTTCCTTCACTTCACCATTGGATTTGTGTGGATTTTACTTTGTTTTACTTAGAATAGCCTTCACTTCTTTGCTTTTGCATTTGTCTTAATCATATCTGTCAGGTCTGTGAGCATCTTTATCACCAGCATTTTGAACTGTGCATCTGTTAGGTTGGCTATCTCCTCATTGCTTAGTTTTTCTACTGGAACCTTGATCTGTTTCCTTTTTTAGGCCATACTTCTCTGTATTCTCAATTTGACTCTGTGTTTGCCTCTGTAGAAGAAATATGTTTTGTTTTGTTTTTTTAATGTTTTATTTATTATTTTGAGAGAGAGGGAGAGAGAAGGGAGAGAGGGAGAGAGGAGGGAGAGAGGCAGAGAGGGAGAGAGATATCAACGTATGGTTGCCTTTCACCTGCCTCCAGCAATGGACCTGGCTGGAGACCTGGCTTGCAGCCTGGTTATGTGCCCTGGCTGGGGAGTGACCTTTGGGTTTGCAGGCTGGTGCCTTATCCACTGTGCCACCAGCCAGAGCCTGAAGAAATGGGTTTCTTAAAGGGACTGTTTTGAATATACTAAAAACCACTGGATTTTACACTTGAAAAGGTGGTTTTTACGGTATATGAATTATATCTCAATGGAAAAAGATTTATCTGTAAAGAAAATAAAACATATTACTAATGGATGTTTTTCCCACTTAAACAGTTATCTTTTAAATTGTGGCAAAACGTATATAATATAAACCCTATCATTTAACCATTTTTAAGTACACAGTTGAGTGTCATTTAGTCCATTCTCATAGTTGGGCAAGCACTCCAATCATCCATTTCCCTAAGTAGAAGATCTTTTAATGTATATGTTCTTCTCACTCTGTACCTGTTACTTACATGGTTTTACAGTGTTACTTTGGAAATAGTTTTACAGTTTAAGAATGTCTGTGTCCAAGATTTTTATTATAAATATTTTGTGGCTGCTAAATAATAAATATTTTCTGATTAAAACAGGGAATTCTAATTATTTTTTTTTTATTAAAAAATTTTATTTATTTATTTATTTTTAGAGAGAGAGGAAGGGAGGGAGAAAGAGAGGGGGAGAAACATCAGTGTAGGAGAGGTAAATCTGATGTCTTTTGCATGTTGTCAACTAGGGACCTGGCCCACAAACTCAGGCATGTGCCCTGACTGGGAATTGAACTTGTGACCTTTTAGTTTGGAGGCCAGCACTCAACCCACCCAGTCACACAAGCCAGGGTGGAAGTTCTAAATATTGATACTTCATTTCTCTACATTTTCAACCTGGTCCTAGTCTTATATTCAGTTTTTAAAATATCTTCGCTCTGAAAAGGGTATAAAGCAAAAAATTTTAAAAGGGGATGGAAGATGGAAGAAAATAAAAGGGGACGGATTATATGAAATATGTAGCAAAAATATAGTTATCAAAAGATAAGGATCTATAAATCTGTCTGTTAGGTAGATGTTGAAATCTATTGGTCAAACCATGTACCAAATGAAGTAAGTGGTTTTTATCCATCACTGTAATAAAAAGAAAAAATGATTGAGTGAAATGATGAAAAAGAAAACATGTAATCTCTTATATAAGCAATCAAATAAACACTTAAGAGTTTGCCACAAATATCACCCATAACCAATGAATGTTCACAATAGCTCTCTTTTCATTTTTTTTTAAAAGAACTTTGTTGAGATAAAATTTACAAACTATACAATTCACCCATTTAAAGTGTACAACTCACTGGTTTTAAATGTATTTAACATGATATTACCACAAACAATCTTAGAGCACTTTCATCATCCCCAAAAGAAATTGATTAGCAGTTCTAGGCAACTACCAGTCTTTATGTTTCTACAGATTTGCTTTTTCTGGGCTTTTCATATTAATTCAGTCATACAATATGAGTTCCTTTGTGATTGGCAATATTTCCCGAATTGATCTACCTGTTAAGTGCAATCCCTATCAAAATCCCAGCTAGCTTCTTTGCAGAAATTGACAAACTGAACCTAAAGTTAGTATGGAAACACAAGGGACACAGAATACTACAACAATCTTGGGAAAAAATTAAGAAGCTGGGAGGACTCATACTTCCTAATTTGAAGCTTACTAGAAAATTACAATAATTGAGACAGTTTGGAACTGAAACTGGATAAGAATAGGCATACAAAAAATTGAATACAATTCAAAGTCCAGAAACAAACCTTCACATTTATGAGGGACATGGCTCCCAAGATATTTAATGCAGAAAAGTATTTTCAATAAATCATACTGTGACAATTACATATCCACATGCAAAAGAATGAAGTCAAATACCTGCCTCAAATAAAATACAAAAAGAAACCCAAAGTAAACCAAAGACTTAAATATAAGAAGTATAACTATAAAACTCTAAGAAACATGAAAAAAAAACCTCTAGAAAACAAAAATATAAATGTTCATTATTTTGGATTAAGCAGTGATTTTATGCTATAACACCAAAAGCATGCACAGAAAAGAAAATTCTTAGATATGGAATTATTAGGGTTAAAAAAGTACTCATTTAGCATTTTGGTAGATATTGCCAACTTATCCTTCAAAAAAGATTCTGAAAATTCAGATCCTCACCTTCATTTAAGAAGATAATTTGTTACCATTCCTCACTAATAATGTGTATTACCTAGTACCATTCTGCTTCCAAATCCAATGTGTGGGTTGCTTTTTCCCACACCACCAAGCAATTACCTCAATTCTGACAGTATTCCCCTGAAGATACCATCAGATCCCCTTACCCCCTCATCCCAATACACACAAACCCTTCAGAAGCTAATTTTGAGTCCAGATTTTGTGCTTCTGATTGGTAATAGATTGGAAGTTAGAAAGACCCCCTACTTAGGTTCCATTTGTTAGAAAATTATTGGCTGTTGGTGATTGACTCAACCTTTAGCCTCTTTACCCTCCCTTGCATGTGTGTTGAGGGAAGGGGGTCCACTGAAAGTTCCAACCCTCTAATCATATAGTTGGTTCCTCTGGCAGCCAGCCCCCACCTGAGGTTACCTAGGTGCTCTCTAAAAGTCACTCTCATTACTTGGGAAATCCTAAGGGTTTTGGGAGCCAGAAATGGGTGAAGACCAAATATATATTTCTTATTACCAATCACAATATCACTTCTAAACTTTTTAATGTACTCTCTGCCCATCTGATAAGTGACAAGTGTATTACATAAATATCTATATGTACAGTAGACATATATAAATCATTTTGGTAAATTTTTTTCTTCTAGGTCTTTCCATTCACACTTTCCATGGGAACTTCTTTGTTCGGTCAACTGACTTACTGTCTTTGCCCAATATAAACCCCGATGCTGGGTATGCAGTGCAGATGTCAGTGGAAGAGAGTCTTACTGACACTCAATTGGTTTCCTTTCAGTCAGCACTCTTATACACGTCCAGCAAAGGTGAGGTGTTTTCTTTTTTTTTAGCAAAAATCACATAACATAAGATCTGCCCTCTTAACAGATTTTTAAGTGTACAGTCCAGCATTGTTAACCATAAGAACAATGTTGTAACAAAGGTAAGTTTTTTTATTTGGTCATGCTTTCTTTGGCCTGTGATCAACTCCCTCTTCTTTGGAGGTAATAGTATGTTATATAGTGATATTAAGTAAGGAGAAGTATAAAGCAAGTTAATGTGTTTTATCCTAAAGATAATGTGAAGACTGGTTAAAGTTAATTTTTCATTTTAAAGATTTACCACTCTCAACTACCAGCTGTTTTATCTCCTCTAAAAAAAGTTTCAGGATTGTTTTTTAGAATTTTATTTATATTTTAGAGAGAGGGAAAGTGAGGGAGAACAGAGAGAGAAACATCAATGATGTGTGAGAGAAACATGAATCAATTACCTCTTGCACACCCCCAACTGAGGACGAGGCCTGCAATCTAGGCATGTACCCTGACCAGGGATCAAACCAATGACCTTTCAGTTTGCAGGCTGACACTCAATCCACTGAACTACATCAGTCAGGGCAGGAGTGTTCTTGTGCTATGTCTACTCACTTGTATAGCCCCTCCAAAATCAAAATAATATACCATAAATATAAAAGACAGATTTTTGTCTCTTAATATCATTTTTATATGACAAAAGGAGAACACTCCAGTACTCTTCTGCTTACTGATTATCAAAAATTTATAAATTTAAGCCCTGGCTGGTGGCACAATGGATAAGGCTCTGGCCTGCGAAGCCAAAGATCACTGGTTTGATTCCCAGCCAGGGCAACATAACCAGGTTACAAGCCAGGTCTCCAGCCAGGTCCACAGCTGGAGGCAGGTGAAAGACAATCATACATTGATGTCTCACTCCCTCTCTGCCTCTCTCCCTTCCCCTCTCTTTGAAAAATAATAAATAAAATCTTAAAATAAAATAATAAAACTTTTTTAAAAATTATAAATTTATAAAGAAAATTTAGACCCTGGCTGGTGGCGCAGTGGATAAGGCACTGGCCTGCCAACCCAAAGGTTGCTGGTTTGATTCCCAGCCAGAATATATAACCAGGTTGCCAGCCAGGTCCATAGCTGGAGGCAGGTGAAAGGCAACCATGCATCGATGTCTCTCCCTCTCTGCCTCTCTCCCTTCCCCTCTTTCTGAGAATGATGAATAAAATCTTTAAAAAAATAAAAGAAGAAAGAAAATTTATAAAGAACAATCTTTCTCATGTTTTTGTAGTCAGCCTGCTTCCCATCCCCAGCTCCTGGCAACCATTAATCAGTTTTCTGACCCTATAAATTTACCTTTGCAAGAATGTCATATAAATGGAGTCATACAACAGGCGTCCTTTTGTACCTGGCTTCTTTCACTTAGCATCGTGCATCTAAGATTCACTTGTGTTAGTGTAGCAACTGGTAGTTACTTTTATTCCTAAGTAGTATTACACTGTACCCAGTTTGTTTAGTCACTTTTCTAGTTGAGGGCCATTTGGGTTTCCAGTTTTTGGCAATTTCACATATAGCACCTCTAAACATACATGTACAGAAATTGTGTAACTGTAAGATTTCATTTCACTTGGGTAAATAGCTAGGAGACAGGTTGCTAGGTTGTATGTGGAGAGCCTGTCAAACTAATTTCCAAGTGGCTGTACCATGTTGCACTCCCACTTGCCCAGTATGAGAGTTCCAGCTGCTCTGCATCCTCCCCAGGATGTGCTGTTTTCAGTGTTTAGTTTTTCTTTTGTCCTTTTTTTTTCTTTTGGCTTGAGGTTTTTGTTTTTAACTATTTTAATAAAGTATAGTGGTATCTCTTTTGGTTTTATTTTATGTTTCCCTAATAACTAATGTTGGGTATCTTTTCATACACTTAATTGTTAGAAGCTTAGGTTGTCTTATGTAAAATGTGATTACAATTTATATGCATGTACACAAATCTGCCATTTGTAATAATTTTCCTGGGATGGATTCCTAGAATTGGAAATACAGAATGTAGAGATGAACTGTCTAGAAAAATCTTGTTACTGTCAGCTTGCTATTCAGAAAGATTTTACTAATTTATTGTCCCCTCAGGTAAAATGAAATGAAACCCATTTCATTTCAGCCTTTATCAAAAATAGAAGCTCTAAACAATATTACCCTTTCATGCAGACATTTCTTAGCTTTAAAAGTAATTTATATGAGTTTCTCATGTGTACATTTTCATTAGTCTTAGGTTATAATTTTCATCTCTAGGTTTTTGTTCTTTTCTTTCTGGTATTGTGGGTATTGCTGATTAGAAATTTTTGAAAGGTTGACATGATGTTTTATATATTTGATGGTCATCACAAGTTTTTCATTTTCGTTTCTTATATTTATTGATTTTTGTTGTGGCTAAATTACCCAAGAGGAAGTATTATGACTTCTAGTCAATTAAAAATTTTTTTTACTGTGATTAAAGAGAGAAGTATAAGATTTCTCTTTGGACTTTGAGTATCAAAACATAGACTCAAAGCCTTGGCCAGGTAGCTCAGTTAATTAAAGCATTGTCCTGATATGCAAAGGTTTCGGGTTTGATCCCTGGTCAGAGCACATATAAGAATATATAAGAAATGAATGCTTAAATAAAGTGGAACAATAAATTGATGTTTTTCTCTCTCTAAAAATCAATAAAGCAACAATAAAAAAAACAGATTCAAGAACACATTTTGGAGTAGTGTTGTTATGTATATATTTGGGGGTGTGTGTGTGTATATATATATATATATATATATATATATATGAATGAATGTATACATATATATGTTCTCAGTTTTTATTCCAAGTAGATAAATCAACAAAAACTTTCAGAAAAAAGATTTTTTTTAAAGCTCTCATGTTACCATCATTTAAATATGCTCTCTGTTGTCTTTTCAGTAGTAAATTGAACAAAAAGAATTCCATAGTAAAAAAATAAATAAAACTTGAGTTTTCACATTAAAATTTTGATACTCTCTCTACTTACTATTTATCCCTATTTGGTTTTGAATTGAAAATAAGTGATTTTAATACAAACTTTTAAACTGTAGTTGTCTCTTTCTGTCATTTTTGTGTTTTTCCCAAAGGTGAAAGGAGAATTAGAGTTCATACTTTGTGTTTGCCAGTGGTTTCAACTCTGAATGAAGTTTTTCTTGGAGCTGATGTTCAAGCAATTTCAGGGTTATTGGCCAATATGGGTAAGAATTGTTATCACTTATTGTAAATATTTTGTAGGTAATAACATTAGAAAAATCCACATAGTTTTGTCTTCATTTAAATAGTTAGCTTTAAAGGTTTCTGTGTTTTGGATCCCATGTATACCTGCTAAATAACTTTGAATTAAGGATCTGATGCAGATACTTATTTTAAAAATTTAAAAATCTTTTTTTTTAAAGATTTTATTTATTATTTTTATAGATAGGGGTAGGAAGAGAGGCAGAGAGGGAGAGAGACATCAATGTATGGTTGCCTTTCACCTGCCTCCAGCTATGGACCTGGCTAGAGACCTGGTTTACAACCTGGTTATGTGCCCCAGCTGGGGAATTGAACCAGCAACATTTTTTTCTTTCTTTTTTTTTTTTTAAACTTTATTGTTGTTGTATTACATCCATCCCCTTTTTGCTCCCCTCTGTCCCCCTCCCCACCCACCCATTCGCCCCAAAGTCAATCCCACCTGTTGTCCATGTCCATGGTTCCTTTATACTAGGTTCTTGTCTAAACTGCTCCCCTTCCTTGCCTCTTCCTCCCGCCTCCCCCAAACCCCCTTTCCCCTGACCACTTAAGGCCTATTCACTGTATTCATAAATTCGGTTCTGTTTTGCTTGTTGTTAGTTTTGTTCATTATTGTCCTGTAATGGGTGAGATCATATGGTATTTGTCTTTCACTGACTGGCTTATTTCACTAAGCATAATACTCTCCAGTTCCATCCATGTTGTTGCAAAGGGTACAAGTTCCTTCTTTCTTTCTGCTATATAGAATTCCATTGTGTAAATGTACCAAAGTTTTTTGATCCAATCATCCACTGATGGGCACTTAGGCTGTTTCCAGTACTTGGCTATTGCAAATAGTGCTGCTATGAAGATAGGTATACATAAGTTCTTATGAATTGGTGTTTCAGGATTCTTTGGGTATAATCCAAGTAGTGGAATTGCTGGATCAAAAGGCAGTTCCATTTTTAGTTTTTTAAGGAAACCCCATACTGTTTTCCACAGTGGCTGCACCAGCCTGCATTCCCACCAACAATGCACGAGGATTCCCTTTGCCCCACATCCTCACCAAAACTTATTGTTTGTTGATTTGCTGATGATTGCCATTCTGACAGGTGTGAGGTGGTATCTTATTGTGGTTTTAATTTGCATCTCTCTGATGGCTAGTGATGTTGAGCATTCTTTCATATGCCTCTGGGCCCTTTGTATATCATCCTCAGTGAGTTGTCTGTTCAGGTCCTTTGCCCATTTTTTAATTGGGCTGTCTATCTCCCTGGTGTTGAGTTGCATTAGTTCTTTATATATTTTGGAGGTCAGACCCTTGTCTGAGGTATCATTGGCAATTATGTTTTCCCATACAGTTGGTTTCCTTTGAATTTTGCTGATATTTTCTTTAGCTGAAGAGAAACTTTTCAATTTGATATAGTCCCATTTGTTGATTTGTTCTTTTATTTCCTTTGCCCTTGGTGAAGTATCAGTAAACATATTTCTGCGTAGGATATCCAAAAGTTTACTGCCTGTATTTTTCTCCAGGACCTTTATAGTGGCACTGCTTATGTTTAAATCTTTTATCCATCTTGAGTTTATTATGGTGTATGGTGTAAGTTGGTGGTCTAGTTTTATCTTTTTGCATGTTGCTGTCCAGTTCTCCCAACACCATTTGTTGAAGAGACTGTTTTTACTCCATTGGATGTTCCTTCTCCCTTTGTCAAATATTAGTTGACCATAGAGTCCTGGGTTAATCTCTGGGCTCTCTATTCTGTTTCATTGATCTATATGTCTATTCTTATGCCAGTACCAGATAGTTTTGATGACAGTAGCCTTGTAGTATTGTTTAAAGTCCGGTATTGTGATTTCTCCCACCTTCAAACCAGCAACTTTTATGTTGGCAGACCAGTGCCTTAGCCACTGTGCCACTAGCCAGGGCTTAAATAGCTTTATTGGGATAAACTTTATATACTCTTATCATTTAACCCACTTTAAGTGTACAAATCCATTGTTTTTAGTATGTTTACAGAGTTGTGTGGCCATCACCTCAATCTGATTTTAAAATATTTATATTACCCCCAAAGGAACCTCATTTTCATCAACATTTACTGCACATTTTTTCCTCCTTCCCTCATTGGTCTTAAGCAGCACTAAACTGCTTTCTGTCTTATAATTTGTCTACTATGGACTTGAGATAATCATTTTTAACTAAATGTTTAATATTAGTAATAGCTTTTTTATGAGCTCTGTAACTTAGATTACAAAAGACAGTGTACTGTAAACATCATTAGAGTTGGAGTCATGCAATTTGGGATTGCAAACCAGTTTAATGTCACATGTTTGCAGCCTTGGCCAGATCACATGGGCTAACAGAAAATGCAGTAATATCTTCATGTCAGTTGTTTTCTTGACTTTGTCTCTCTCTTTTTTTGTCCCTTTCTCAAACACATAGAGTTTAACATCATTTTAGTTCTTTCTCTTTCTCTTTCAGGGAAGCCAGTGAATCCATTTGCTTCAAACTTAAATCTGCCTGTAATTGGGATATTTACCCATTTTCTTTCATCTCATACTGGGAAATTTTTTTCTTTAATGGAGCCTGGTAAAGGGTCCAAACCCACGTTAGTCTTCTCATATGTTGTTAAAAGTTAAAGATTATAACTGAAGAAATATGAGAGTCACTGCCATTATTTTTTGTTGAACTAATACTTTATAAGTATCTTTATTATTTTCACCAACAACTATAATATATTACCAGGCAATATTACATATTTTAAAAAAAGGTCTTCACAACAATTTTCTTCACTGTTACTAAATTTGGTTCATTCCAATATACACATTTTTCACATTTTATCAAAATTGGGAAATCTTAAGTAGATGAAGTCTTAAGAGTTATTGTTGAGCAGGTAGCAGTAGTCTTCTTTCTTGTCTATGTAGACATTTGGTCATAGCAGTTAATAACATCACTTAATTGGGTATATTTTTGGTACCACATGAATTGAGTTTAGTTGTAGTTTGAGAGGCTTTCAAAACAAGTATAATGTTTTTAGTATTGAAAAAAATTTTGAGTGTACAGAATACATGTAAAGAGAGTAGAATGACAGATAATGAGCATAAATAATCCTCAAAGAGCTCTTTCAGTAAATATAAGAAAAAGTCTCTGTATTAAAAAAGTGTGTATATTTAGCCCTGGCTGGGTAGATCAGTTGGTTGGAGCATCATCCCAGCACACCAAGGTTGTGGTTTCAATCCCAGGTCGGGGCACATATAAGAATCCATAAATGAATACATAGATAAGTTGATGTTTCTCTCTCGCTCAAAAAATAAAAATAATAAATAAAATGCATGTATGTTTAATTGCAGGGTTTTTCCTTTCTCAGTGGTATATAAAATAAAATAGTTGATTATAATAATATCTTAGATTCTATGAAATGAAGATATGAAATGAAATGAAGTTTTCCTGCTTTATTGATAAGGCAACTGAGGCTTATGAAGGTTAAATTACTTGCCAAATTGTCATACAGCCAGGAAATAGCAGAGCAGCATTTCAATAGACATCAGTTTGATTCTCCAAAGTATCTGCTTTTAACTGCTATGTTTGGCTCCTTGCATACATAATAAATTGGAGAGAGAATTTGCATAATTTTAAAACTCTTAGCCTGGCTGGTGGCTCAGTGGACAGGTGCTGGCCTGCTAACCCAAAGGTCGCTTGTTCAATTCCCAGTCAGGGCACATAACCAGGTTGCTGGCCAAGTCCATAGCTGGAGACAGGTGAAAAGCAACCATACATTGATGTTTCTCTCCCTTTCTTCCTTCCTCTCTTCCCCTTGCTCTGAAAATAATGAATAAAACCTTTAAAACAAAACAAACAAAAAAAACCCTTAATTTTTCTGTTTTGTGGGGTAGTTAAAGTTCTCTCTTTTTTCTTTTGTTCCTACCTACACCCTCCGTTAGCTGTTGACAGGTCAATGACTGCCAGTCTGAATGATGCCCGGGATGCCCTAGTGAATGCCGTGATAGATTCTCTTTCAGCTTATCGTTCTTCAGTCCTGAGTAACCACCAGCCTGGACTCATGGTTCCTTTTTCTTTGCGGCTTTTTCCACTCTATGTGTTGGCTCTCCTTAAACAGGTAAGAGAATCAAAATCAGAAATGAACACAGTGAAAATGTCAAAAGGCAAACATATTTATTTTGTCAATCCCTAAACATTGTACACATAACTTTTTGCCAGCTAAGTTTTCTGAAAGCAAAGACCATAGCACTTAACAACCAACATATCATATTTTGTTTAGTATTTTCTTCCCCCTTACTAGGGTTTTTGTTCATGAGCACAGGATTTTTACCTTTTTTGTTAATCACATGGTTCTAGCACCTAGAAGAGTTCCTAGTACATAGGCACTCAGTAAATATTTTTTGAATGAATAAATGAAACTTTCCTTCTTCCATTTCTTATGATACTCTCTTTTTCCTTAGTGACTGTCCACGTACCAATTTTAAATATCTTAAGAGCCTTTTAAAATCTCCCTTTACGTCCTGGCTGGTGGCACAGTGGATAAGGTACTGGCCTGTCAACCCAAAGGTTGCTGGTTCGATTCCCAGCCAGGGCAACATAACCAGGATGCAAGCCAGGTCTCCAACCAGGTTCATAGCTGGAGGCAGGTGAAAGGCAACCATACATTGATGCATTGATATCTCTCTCCCTCTCTGCTTCTCTCTAAAAATAATAAAATAAAATTTTAAAAAATTGTTTTAAAAAAATCCCCCTTTATTTATAGTATGCTTGCTTTAAGGTATAATCTCATTACTGATATCTCTCTGGCTCTTTTCACTCCTTTCCATCACTAAGAATGCTTAAAATCTTACCTGAAAACTTCATTATTCTCTGCTCTGACTGATGTTGCTTAGTGGGTTGGGTGCCATCCACAAACTGAAAGGTTTCCAGTTGGATTCTCAGTCAGGGTACATGCCTGGGTTGAGGGCCAGGTTCCCAGTTGGGGCTGTGTAGAGGCAACCAGTTACAACTAATTGATGTTTCTGTCACACATCTTTGTTTCTCTCCCTCTCTTCTTCCTCCCATTCCCTCTCTAGTAATAAAATCTTTAACAAACAATACTTCATTGTTCTCCATGAAGCTAATATATCAGTTAAAGTCCACAATTACTTACTAAATTCTGCATTTCTGAGTAACTGTCCTTATGTGTATTACTAATTCTCTTGGTTGATATGTAAACTTTGTACATTGTTTAATTTCTCTAACTGGGGGAGAAACAAGGGTAGTTACGACCATTAAACTTCACCCTGCATTTATAGAACACTTAGATCTTTGGTTTTTCATATGTGTATTTATTTTATTCTATTTTGCATATGTGTTTAGTTTGTTATCTGTAGTATAACTTTATCCTTCTTATGGTAGTGTTTGTTTTTATATCACTATCACCATGTGGTAGGTAGAGTATTTAGATCTGTTTCACTGATTAGGAAACAGACACACCAGAGAGATCAAATGACTTTGCCATGTTAGGTAATTAATTTCTCATGACTTTTATAAAGGTGAAAAGAGAGCTACAATTTAGTAGCTATGTGTGACTTCTTAAACTATTTTTAAAAGAATAATTAACAGCAAATTTGCTAATTTTGTCTGAAGATATTCTTTTAACAACTGATATTAGCAGACTTTTACAAGTAGTTTTTAAATATCTTTTTTTTTTTTCTTTTCTTTTTTTGTTACAGAAATCATTCCAGACTGGGACAAATGCACGTCTAGATGAACGCATTTTTGCTATGTGTCAAGTGAAAAACCAGCCCTTGGTTTACCTGATGCTGACAACTCATCCCAATTTGTATAGAATTGACAATCTTTCAGATGAGGTAAGATTAATTCATTTTTTAGTGGCTTTTACTTGAAGGTTTATGAACTTAATTATATTCAGTCCAATGCAGGTGTGAGGAAACAGTTTTTAAACTTCTTATTTTATTCCTTTACTAGATCTATGAAAAGAAATTTTGGTTTTGGGGAACTCTTAAAAATAGTGCCTTTATTTATCGTTAGAGCATATCAGAGTAAATGGAGAGATTGTCAGCTTGACCAGAGTAACCTTTGATTTATTTATTTAAACAAATTGATCTGAAAGGAGCAGCTTGAGAATCAAAATAAACCCCAGGTCAATGTTTAATGTAACAGTGTTCTTAAATGAAAGAAAAACATATTTATCTACATTGCAACATTATTTGTCCTCAATAGGAAACTTACCCGTTAAAGTCCCAAGCTCAAAAGTGTTAAATCATAATCAATCTTTCTAAAATTGTGATCAAGTTAGGATGTGTATGTTGGGAGTAATATTTTGGTTAAAACCATTTAAAGTTCAAAGAACTTAAGATATCTTGCGTATGGAAGGGAGAAATTGCCTATGAAATTCG